>JAHWFO010070218.1:106286-120691 GCA_023313115.1 Rhysida immarginata | reverse complement strand
GAGACGCAGAGATAAGAAGGGACAATTTAGCTTAAATATAAAGATAATAATTTGATAGATACATTAAAAGATACCTTTAGATTGCTTTAAATAATATTCGGAGAAATTTTCAAAGTTATCATTGCGGTGAAATGAATCGGGAGTGTCAGAAATGTCATGCAAAGCATTTTGGATATTTATTGTGTTATCAATTTTTCATTCTTCAAATTATTAATAAGCAAGATTGAGGCTAGAACAATTACACATTTATTTTTTTCTCTCAGAAATGTGATCGAATTTCGATCATTGAGGGATCCTAGTTAAAGAAAATGGACGAATTGCATGCAAAAAATTTTTTTCGGAAATCAAGGTTAAAGTAGGAAGTTCTGAATTGTCATGAAGTTTCAGAAATCTTTGATGATGAATCGAAATAAAATAAAACAAGTTTCTGACAGTCTATTAAATGAACAAGTTTTTAAAATACCCACCAGTGTTGCTGACTTGATTTATTTTGATTAGATTCATCATCAAAACTTCTGAAACTTAACACGACAACTCAAAACTCCTCACTTCTATCTTGATTTCCAAAAAATTTATGTATGCAATTCGTCCATTTTCTGAAAAATTTAATATTACTTTGCCAAAGAATACAATTCCACTAACCAAATTCCTCAAAACGACTACATTCCAGAAAACACACGTTTTAACGGAATAAGGTAGGGGTTACTGAAAAAAATCACAAAATCGTTAATATCTCCATAATGGTAACATTTCGGAAAACATAGATGGGGTTGAATGTCATATGTTTGAGATCCTCTGCGCAGTTTTTTTCATTTTAGACGAGTACCGTGTATAATCTGCATAAATGCTCTGTATATGTTGTAGAAAAATCTGTACTGTACTATATTATAATGTCCGTACTATATGGTATTATAGTAGTCCTGTATGCCTGCTCCACTCCCCGTTTGAGATAAATGTTCACTTCAGATTAACCTTCAAAATTTCAGGTCCCTTGGAGTACGTTAAAACGAGGTTTTACTGTAGCATATTTTTTAGTATTTCAATAATATACGAATAATATTTAGTAATGTTTAAACGAATAATGATTTAAAATGTAGCAGTCTGAGCAACAATCTAACCTTCATTGTCTCCATCTTGGATTTAAAGAATCAGTTGTTTTTAGTTTGTTGTAATGGTAAGTTGACTCTTCAGTGTCCAGGCCTGTCTTTTTCGTCGGCCGGAGTAACCACACTGTTATACATATGGGATATGTAAAATTACCTAACACACATTAAGGTATGATCCCAAACAATAAATTTTTTCCGAGATTTTTCTAAAAGGCGACGGAAATGAGCAAATGGCCTGCATTAACTTAAGTTTGATGGGCTTAATCGGTAATAAGTGTATATTTGAATTGAGTTACCAAGAGATATAGTTTAAGCTTATCATTCAAATTTATTTAAATTTACTTTTTTTATATTTTTTACTTTAGCATATTCCAGTCTCAAAATTGCTCTGAAAGTTCTCTCTTTCCCAACAACATTTTCCTCCAAAATATTTTAGGAAAACAATTACTAATACCGTGTGTCCCAAAAGTCACGTTCTAAATGGATTAATTGGCTGCTTTGATTTTGTAGGTGAAATAGTGAAGTAGAGGAATAATGCTGACACCGGAACAACGTGTAGAGCTGACACTTCTTTGTGGAGATCACCACAGAACATCTGGAGAAGGTGCAGACGAATAATCCCAAGCCCACCAGCTTCGATTCCGCAGAGAGTCTCGTGTGAGTAACTGGGGATTTGATTTTCTTGTACCAGTTGGCCGATTCCATTAATCTGCATTTCTGCTTCGAGACCAACATTTAGGCCTCGCAAATGCCTAACTTCTTCGCGAAAAGTCGTCACATAACCACTGAAAAAAGTCGTCACCCGTGACGAAAGAAAATTTGGATTGTGTGAGACATTGTCTTCGAGTACCTGGTGCAAAACCATGTGAACATAAAGCCAACATTCATAAACTTTTCATATGGCACGCGACTTTTGTGATTCCACACGGTAGAATCCAAATTTCTTTAAAACGTAGCAGATCTTCAATGGGATTTTTAAAATTGCATATTATATTTAAAAAATATTTCAGTAGTTTTATTCCTAAAATAGAGATTGTGCCTGTCATTATTAAATTGACTTCTTTTATTCTTTTACTACAAAGCGTGACTTTGAATTTAAGAAATGTTACTAAATTGGTTTGTTAATGCACTATTTGCTGTAGGAGATAATGAATTTTATACTTTCGGCGATGAGAAATGATAATGCTATGATCGCGTGTAACGTTAACATATTGAACAAAAGATTTTTCTCCTTTAGCTACCATTTGTTAGGCGAGGGCTTTGAATCAGATAAACATTTTTTTTCATATTAAAATTTGAAAATCTGTCAGATAAGTAGAATTTTCCTCAAACGTTAAATAGAAATTTTTGGCAGGTTTTGAAAAATGCTTAATATTTTGTTTTTCATACGTAACCCTCCCAGCTTATTAAACCGTTAGAGTTCTATTTGTAAATGTTCGAAAATAGCCACCAAGAATGTAAATGAATTTTCTATTTCTTGTTTTTCATTTCACGGCAACGGCATGCATTTAGTACCATTTGCATCATCCTATTTAAAGAAGATGAAAGAGAAATATCACATAGTAAACATGAAAAAAATATTTCATATCAATGGAGCAACCGCTTAATCTTATGTTATGTTCAATGGAGAAAATATCTCATAAATAATCTTAAATAGACTTACATTAAGTGAACATGGATCAGACGTTAGTGCCCAATTTACTGAAGAAGGATCTAATAGGATTATTTTCAAAGGGCTTGTTAATCTTGGACATTCTCTTATTAGACATTAACCGATATATTACTTGAATACTATGATAACAGAAGAAACTCTACAGTCCCATGTATTGCTGGACTTGGCATGGACCCATGGTTACCAAAGAAGAACTTTTAAATCCCTCGTAAAGTACAACTTCTTCTAGAACTATAGAAGAAATATCGGTGAGCAATAAATAATTGGCGGGTTGCTAGTTGGAATTATTGCCCCAATGATGTTCTGCTTCAATAAACGACATAGCATGTATCAAAGGGCATTGCTTCTTGCAAAATTACATTTCGGGAGGAGGGGGGGGGGTAAAAATTACAAAGAATACAATCAAAAGTGGAACTAATACAATTTTGATGTTCCAAAGAATTACCAGAAGTGTTTTTCATAGTCTCTTGTCTGCTTGTTTTTATTTTCCTATGCAAAAATAAGAAAAAAATTAAAGCTGAAGACCTGAGAGAGGAATGCAAGAGAATGGAACTTTGGTGATTTCCAGAATATATGGAATTAAAATTTTTGAATTGGCACACCTCTCAAATTCCGATGCCGAGATTCCCTAAAGCTTGAGGTTGTTGAGAAAATGCGTTTTTGATATCAGCTCAAAAAGGCGTCATTATCTAAATTATAGTATATCTGAGGAACATATTAGTTCATCAGCGTCGATCGATAATGGTTTTCGGTTTCTTCGCACAGGTTTTTCTGGAGGGCTTCATCGCAAGCTCTTTTGTAATCCGAATCCCAAAAGGCAAGTAAAATCGATCATGTGCAAAGCGAATTTCAGAGTTTATGAATAAATAAAGCTACCTTAGTCAACTTCGGATGCAGCAGTAAGCGACAGAGAGCCTGAACAGCAGCAGCGTTCGGGTCATCTCCAAGTCACTTCAGTCAAGGTTTTGAAAATAATCTAAGTTTCGAAACAATTTTTAAAATTAATGTAATTTGGTCATACTTATTCAATCAATAGTGTAACAGTTTTAGTGAAATGCTAATTTCGATTCCAAATGTGAGTATTACAGAGTAAACTTATCTCTTTCCAAACTGAACAAAAGAATTCAATAAATAATTTCTCAATTCCTTGTGTATAAATTTACCGCGAGTTTTCATGGTTTGCCCACCCCTGCTCATTAAGCATTCTGCTGCTTTCCAAAAATCAAAACAAAAGCAATAAAACCATTCTTTAACCAACACCTAAAGTCATTTAAAGCAAATTTATCTGTTAGTATCGTTATACTATACTGATTGGCCAATTTATTACGACCACCTTCTTAATACTTCGGTAATACTGTGTCGATTCTTCTTGGCATGGACTTCACGAGAAGTTTAAAGGTGGTTTGTGGAATCTGAGATCATGCTTGATGAACAGCACTTTCCAGTTGTGAGAGAATTCTTGGTTAAGGATACACGCTGTCTGATGGCTCCTTCACTTCATCCCACAAATGCTCAATGGAAATGAGATCTGGAAATTGTGGGACCAATCCTGTATGTTGCTGAAACTGTACAATATCCTGTACAATATGAGCATAATGCATTATCTTGTCAAATGTAGCCTTCTCCATTGGAATAAATCACATGGAGTTTAGCAAAACGATTTTATAAAATTCCTTGACTCTTCTTTATTGTTCACGTAATTTTCTCTGACCAGCGCGGTGCACCAGCGGCAAAATAAATCTGTCTTGACTGAATATTATTCACATTTTTCAAATTTTTAGTTCCTATTTCGCATTGTTTCCTGATTTTGTAAAATTCCCTGATTGTTTTGACGATTTTGTAAAAATATCTGATTTTCCCTGGCTTTTCCCTGTTTTCCCGGTCGCTAGTCACCCTGAAATCATCAACATGACAGGATGAATTTGGTCCAAAGATATTTATAGGAAAAGAGTTTGTTCATCTATATATATAAAATTCTCTGTATGTCTATCTGCCTGTCTGTTCGCTATGCGTTTCAAAATGGCTAGACCAATCTTGATGAAATTTTTATGGTAATTCAGATGGACCCTGGGAAGGTTTTAGGCAGGTCATGGTGGAGATTTCCGCTTCATGGATAGCACACTTTACAATTAGTTCCCCCCCTCCCTATAAAAAGGTTATATGTGGTTAAGTATGTAGTGCAACACCAGTTAATGTGTTAATGCATATTCCATGGCAATATTGTACCGGTGGGCAAGAAATAGCGTGAGGTGTTCAGAGCTCGCTAGCGGGAATTCTATTAGGCCAAATGCAGTACATTATGGTGTATATACTTAGTGGAACATGCAGTTTCGATTTCTGCCAAAAAAAAATACCAAAAATCGCCATAGGGGGCGCTTATTTCAAGAAAACAATGAATACCTAATTGTCAAATGAAAAAATACCGTACAAACCAACTTTAGTAACAACAATAAACAATGTTTTATTTTTAATTACAAATGTGTTTCAATATGACCACCAGTGTGCTGCTCCAATAGCTGCATGCGGTACACGACATTTTCTACGGCAGCTCGCAGCATATCTGTATTAATTAGTCTGATATGTAACGTTATTTGATCCTTTAAGGTTGAGAGGTCAGGAACATGTGCTTGATACACAAGGCTTTTCAAATAAACCCATAACCAAAAATCACAAGGGTTGAGATCAGGCGACCTGGGTGGCCATACCATGGGAAATGCGCGACTAATTATTCTGTTGTCTGAAAAACGTTCTCGCAAGATCTGCTGCACCTGACGTCCGATGTGCGGTGGCGCACCATCCTGCATAAAAATGGTAGAATCCAGTCAGCCCTTTTCCTGCAATCGTGGTATCACAAAATTCTCAAGCATATCGGCATACCTGGCAGAATTGACGGAACAAGTCACCGGTCCAGATTTCTTCAACAAAGTACGGGCCGATGATGAAAGAAGCAGTAAAGCCGCACCATACTGTTAGTTTCGGTGAATGCATAGGAGTTGGCAGACACACTTGTGGATTTGATGCAGCCCAAATACGGCAGTTGTGGGTATTGATATCACCATTCAAATAAAAATGTGCCTCATCACTCCATAAAATTTGCCATGCCATGCATCATCCACTTCCATACGTGCTAAAAATCTCAACGAAAAGTCAGTTCGGGTACCTTCATCTCCAGGAAGCAATTGTTGAACAGGTGTGAGTTTATAGGGATAAAATGTCAATATCTTATGCAATATTTTCCTCACCGTCGAATATGGGATATCTGTTTGGCGTGCTATTGCGTGTGCACTGCTGGTACCCTACACAGTAGTCATCTCCTGTTCCACAACAGCAGTTGCAACTTCTTCAACGTGTTGCTGCCTGATTCGTTTGCGTCCCCGGCCTGGTTGCACTCTTAGAGTTCCGGTAGATTCAAATCGTTCAATCATTTTCCGTAAGTTAGTTATGCTCATCGGTCCTCTTCGTAACGTTTTCAATCGCCGGAATTCACGAAGGGCAGCACTTGCATTGTCGCTCTTCTGATAAAACAACTTGACTAATAACGCCAGGTCAGGCAGAGTAAGCGTCATCGTCAGGGCATTCGTTCATGAATGATGGGAAATCCTCAGCCTTGCCTTTTATTGTCATGATTGCTCAACACTGAACGCGCTTATGCAAATGTATTCATTGTTTTCTTGAAATGAGCGCCCCATATGGCGACTTTTGGTACTATTTTTTTTTTTTTTTTTGCAGAAATCGAAACTGCATGTTCCACTAAGTATATACACCAAAATGTACTGCATTTGGCCTAATAGAATTCCCGCTAGCGAGCTCTGAACACCTCACGTAAATTCTTGCCCACCCGGTATATTGTTTATTTTACTAATTTGTTATTGAAATGATAATTCAGGTGGACCCTGGGAAGATTTTTACTAGTAACTAATTTTTACCCCTTCATTTCTGCAATCACTGTTTAGTTTACTCCGTTTGTTATTTGTTTGTAATTTTTGCCACCCGATGGAGTCAGCATATGACGGTTATACGATTTCGTCCATACATTTCGAGGCATGAATGAAACACTGAATTCATGTGGTGTAAAGACATTTCATTTATAATTAACTTTACTTCACACATAACCTATGCCACCAAAACGAAACAAGAGCTTAGGCCGTACAACTGCTGCAGCCAAACGAGTTGCTTCATCTCGCAGAAATGAATCGCAAGAAGAACGTCGGCAGAGACTTGCTCAAGATCAAGCTAGACATGCTGCTGCAAGAACTACTGAATCTCAGGAAAATCGACAGCAGGGACTTGCTCAAGATCAAGCTAGACATACTGCTGCAAGATCTGCTGAATCTCAGGAAAGTCGACATCAGAGACTTGCTCAAGATCAAGCTAGACATACTGCTGCAAGAACTGCTGAATCTCAGGAAAGTCGATAGCAGAGACTTACTCAAGATCAAGCTAGGCATGCTGCTGCAAGAGCTGCTGAATCTCTGGAAAATCGACAGCAGAGACTTGCTCAAGATCAAGCTAGACATACTGCTGCAAGAACTGCTGAATCTCAGGAAAGTCGATAGCAGACACTTACTCAAGATCAAGACATGCTGTTGCTAGAGAAGCCGAGTCTCAAGAACAACGACAGCAAAGATTAGCCCATAACCAAGCAAGGAATGCTGTTTCTAGAAGACCACCAGCAAGGACCCCTTTTCATGCACCTGTAGCTGCCTTCCTGTATAACCCGAGGGTTGATTATGAAGCAGACAATGTTGCCCAGATTGGTTATTTATCAGTTGTTTTCATTTCTGTAGAGTCAAAAAGTTTCCAGGAGAAACTCAAGAAATGTGCTGTTCAAATGGGAAAGTCAGACTGCAAAGACTGGAGCCTCCACCACAGCCTCTAATTGAGCTTTTGGAAGGTCAGTCGCGAGAGGCTAAACACTTTCTGTCAAATACAAGGCAGTACAACTCTGCATTCCAAATGACATCATTTGGCGCATCTAAAGAAGTTGTTGAACCCGGATTGATGCCAACATTCAAAGTCCAAGGCCATGTGTATCGGATCACTTTTGCCAGCTCCAGGAGCAGATCCAGGCAAATTTATTTTCATTTATTTATTTATTTATTTATTAACGAAATGGGTATTTACAAAAGAAATATTAAATATAATCATAAATATAAAACAAAAATAAAGAAAGATGAAAAGATATAAATAATATAGTAAAATGATATAAATAAAGCAATAAAATCACTAACGAAATAAATTAAAACAATCAATAATTAATATAATTAATATAAAATCAATAATTAGTTAATTAATATCATTAATATAATTAACATAATCAAAAAATAATATAATTAATTATCAGCAGGATAAGTGAAGAGATTAATGAAAAATGTCAAAATTAGCCAAATAGGAATTAGCACTCCTGAGGAGGCGTCTAATTGGTGAGTTATAGGCATAATTATTGGCGGACACTGATTTCTCAACGAGAAAGGGCACTGTATTCCTAGTAATGTAGTTAGGGACACGGATAGGAATCAGTTCTAGTAAATTAGGACAGTCAACAGTGGAATTCAGTAAGTCAAAAAGAAAGAGTAGGTCTGAACGTATTCTTCTATCGGCCAGAGTTTCAATTTGTCTTTCGAAATATTGGAGTGTTTCTTCAGTCATTATCTTATATTTCAGAGTTTCAATGTTTAAAAGTTTATAATCTGTATTGAAGGAAATATTACCCAGTTTTCTATTAATCATGCGAAGAAATCTTCTCTGAACTCTTTCAACCGCATCAATATATTTAACCTAATGGGGAGACCAGATTATAGAGGCATATTCCAGAATTGAACGAACTAATGCACAATATAGAATTTTAATTGATGTAATATCTTGAAAAGGTTGTATATGTCTAAATTTTTATAGGATTTTTTGAGGCTATAATCTACATGAGACGTAAAAGTCATTCTATTGTCAAAAATGACACCAAGATCTTTTATATTTGTAACCTTCTCTAAAATGATATCGTCAATTGAATAAGGATAAGACACATGTGTTTGTTTCTGCAGAAAGACATAGCTTTACATTTTCTAATATTGAGCATCATGCCATTACGTGTACACCATAATGATAATGCATTCAAAGAATTTTAAAGAACATTGCAATCCCATTCATCGTTAATAGAGGTAAATATTTTCAAGTCGTCTGCAAATAACAATAATTGAACTCCGTTCAATACCTCGGCGATGTCATTAATATAGAGAAGAAACAGAAGGGGGCCCAAGTGTGAACCTTGGGGTACTCCACTAGTAGCACTAAATGAACAGGAGATGTTGCCTTTAATTTTAACGTACAAACGCCGAGACACAATAAAACTACGGATCCAAGATAAAAGTGGGTCTCTGATACCGAAGGCTTCAAGTTTCTTAGATAGAATATTATGCTTTACTTTATCGAAGGCTTTAGTAAAATCTGTATAAATAACATCAACTTGCTTATGTCTGTCGAGATTGTCAAAGATACAATTTTCATATGTTAGTAAGTTCGTAAGAACAGATCTCCCTGGAATAAAACCATGTTGCTGGGGAGTAATGATATGTTTAAAGTGAGACTGTATTTTATCTAAAATGATAGATTCAAACACTTTAGGGATAACTGACTGAATGTAACCGGACGATAGCTTGTCACATCACTCCTATCGCCAGATTTAAAAACCGGAACAATAAAACTGCTCTTTCAAAAATCAGGAAATACACCAAGATTGAGGGATTTGTTGAAAATGATTAGAAGAGGAAGACACAGTGGAGAGGCACAGGTGGAAATAAAAAGCGGATGCAGGTTATCCGGGCCAGGACTTTTGTTGACCTTGAGTGTTTTAAGTTTGTGTTCTATGTCGGAAGCACAAATTGAAATATTTGAAATGTCAATCCCATGATTATATAACAAATCACAAACAGGGGGAGCCGCACAGGAATCATCATAAACAGAAGAGAAACACTGGGAAAATAAGTTAGCTATTTCAAGCGGATCGGTCTTGACATCATCAATATAGCACATACGGGATTGCAGATCATTGTTTAACTCTTTTGAGTTGACGTAATTCCAGAAAGACTTTATATTGGTGTAGGCTGCAGATTCTATTGAAGAGATGTAGGCTTTATAACATAATTTTGCAAGGTTTTTACACTGTGGTCTTAGAGCAGAGGAATACTTATAGTCATCCATGGGTCCTGTTATCTTTTACGGCATACAAGCAATTTTAATCTGGGGAAAACCACTTAGGATATCGGTTAGTTCTAATTTTAATTCTGGGAACAAAATGCTCGATAATTTCATAAATAACATTATAAAAGTAATTAATAGCAGTTTTCAGATCCATATTTTCCAATAAGCACCAATCTGCCCTATAGAGTTGATTCACAATATTATCATAATCAGCATTAACAAAATCGTAGGAAAGTAAATCATATTTCATTTTGTTACTAGTGTCTTCCAAATACAAAAAGCAGTGTAGAGTGATGTGGATCAGGATGAATAATAGGGTAGGCATCCGCAACACTTAATTTAGCCCATGACAGAACCAAATCGAGTATAACATTATTATGATTGACAGTCTTATTAAATTGGGTAAGATTTAAAAAGTGCAACATGCCAAGTAAATAATTGACTGATGGGGAGAGGCCGTGTCGGTCGTAGTATTTATTGTCTGTGGTCCAAAAAGGTGAAAGCTCACGAAGGTTATAGTCACCTAAGATGCGTGTATTTGAATCAGGATGTGCCAGCATCATATGTTCAATCTCATTGAAATGTAAAAGATATGTATCCACAGGTGCACCAGGAGGAATATATGCGCCACAGAAGATTGTAGAGGAGCATCCAGGATTGTTAATCTTAACAAACGTGTGTTCCACTTTCGATGTATTTGTTTTTAAAGCAGTGGAGGAAAAATGGTTACTAATCGCAAGAAGAACACCACCACCAGATTTTTTTGCACTGGTGGATTCATCGCGATCCTGTCGATAAATGGCATAATTAGTTAAGCCAAGTTCGGCGTTGTTAATATCTGGACATAATTTGGTCTCAGTAAGACAAATAAAATCATATACGGAGCAATGTGATGAAATTTCAGTCATTTTTGTGCGTAGTCCATTTACATTCTGATAATATAATATTTTATGGGAAATAGCGAAGATGAATGCAGCAGAAGACTGCAAAACTTTCAAAATCTTGACAGAGGAATTCTTTTACAGCTCCAACAGCTGCTTCACATGCACAACAATTTGGTGAGAGGTTTCAAGACCGTAATAGAACAGCCACAAGAGACAGAAAACTTTCGTATTGTCATCAACGCAGACAAAAGACCATCAGGAGAACACGAGCGAAGATTCAATGCCCCCACTGCCAATGAGGTAGCCATTCTTATGGTTGGTGAGGCTTCAAGTAATCGAGATATTGTCATCAAGAGCAGAGACAACAGACTACAAAGAGTTTCATCCACACACCGTTCTTATGATGCATTGCAGTACCCCCTGATTTTCTGGAAAGGTCAGGATAGATACTGCTTCAACATACCACAAGTTCAGCCGGATACTGGCCAGCGAATTCCCAACAAAAAAGTTTCTTGCAACGACTTCTATGCCTACATGCTGATGATTAGAGATGGTGAAGTGAACCCCTTACTTTACTTAAGAGACTTATTTCATCAGTTCTTGGTGGACATGTTTGCCAAGGTGGAGTCAGAACGATTACTGTACATCAAAAACAATCAGCAGAAGCTGAGAGTCGAAAACTATGTTCACCTAATGGATGCTGTTGGTGGTGATGGAGACATTGCCAACATAGGCCAACTGGTTATCTTGCCATCCAGCTACACAGGTGGGCCACGATACATGTATGAAAGAACTCAGGATGCCATGACTTATGTTAGAAGCTATGGAAGGCCTGATCTGTTCATCACCTTCACATGCAACCCACAGTGGGACGAAATTCAGAGAGAGCTTTTGTCAGGACAGAAACACTATCATCGGCATGACTTGATTGCACGTGTCTTTCAGCAAAAGGTGAAAAAGTTGATGGCCCTTATCACCAAGCACTTCGTATTTGGTCCAGTCATCGCCTTCATTTACACCATCGAATGGCAAAAAAGAGGTTGCCGCATGCGCGCAGTCTGATCTGGCTAAAAAACAAAATCCACCCTAGCCAGATTGACTCCATCATAAGTGCAGAAATACCAGATCAGGGCTGTGACCCAAAACTTTTTGAAACGATTATTAAAAACATGGTGCATGGACCTTGCGGAGCTCAGAACATGAACTCACCTTGCATGACAGATGGCAAATGCAGCAAACGTTATCCAAGACAGTTTCTTGCTGAAACTAGAACTGGAGAAGATGGCTATCCTAGCTACAAAGAAGAATGCCAGGACAGGAAGGCTTCAGTGCTGCCATCAAGACAACACATGATCGAGAGATTGAGATCGACAACAGGTGGATCGTCCCATACTGTCCTTTGTTATCCAAGATCTTTAAAGCACACATAAACGTAGAGTACTGAACTCAGTCAAATCAATTACGTACGTGTGCAAGCACGTGAACAAGGGCTCTGACATGGCCGTGTTTGGACCCCAAGATGTCAACAAGAATGATGAGGTCACGCGGTATGAGATGGGTAGATACATCTCCATGAACGAGACCCAACAGTGGTTCACCTTGACGTTCATCTCGAAAATGGCCAGAGAATTTACTACGATCCAAGCAACCCACAGCAGCTTCAGGAACAGCTAGCTACTCCAAGGGCAACAAAGCTGACTGCATATTTCATTATCTGTCAACAAGACCAACATGCTGCAACACTTCTCGACAGTGAAGTTCCACAGCACTACACATGGCAGCAGGCAGCCAAGAAATAGCAAAGAATAGTCAGCGGAAGAGCATTGGGACGAGTGTACACTGTTCATCCCGACTGTTACTATCTTCGCCTCTTGCTACACAACGTTAGGGGACCAACCAGCTTTCAAGCGCTGAAGACCGTCAATGGTCAAGTCTGTGAGACTTTTCGCCAAGCATGCCAGCTAAGAGGCCTTTTTGGAGGATGATGCCCATTGGAACTTGACTTTGTGTGAAGCTTCTGTTTCCAGTTCTCCAACTCAGCTTCGGAATCTTTATGCAATCATGCTCACAACATGTGAAATGTCCAAACCACGACAGCTTTGAGAAAACCACATGGAAGCAATGAGTGAAGACAACTTGATCACGATTCAGAGAGAGAATCTTGGAATGGATATACCTTACTCGGATGCCAATCTCAACAAGGCTCTCATTATTTTGGAGGACAAAGCTCTTCAATTGGGAGGGAAGAAGCTTGACACGTATGAGCTGCCAGTTCCTGCTAGAGACCAAAATGCTGTCTTGGATCAGGAAATGTTGAGAGAAACAAATTTCATTGTGGATGAACTAGAGGCATTTGTTGCTGAAAATGGGCCAAAGCTACTCGATGACCAAAGAGCTGCTTACGACAGAATAATTGATGCTGTCAGAAGAGAGACTGGACAACTTTTCTTTCTTGATGTACCAGGAGGCACAGGAAAAACCTTCCTGATCAACATTCTGCTCTCAGAGACCAGGCAGCACTGCATAGCTCTTGCTGTGGCATCTTCTGGCATTGCAGCAACACTTCTTACTGGAGGCAGGACTGCACATTCAGCTTTTAAGATTCCCTTGAACTTGGCCAAAACAGATTCTCCAACATGCAATATTTCAAGGAATTTAGCTATGGCCAAAGTTTTGCAACAAACACGGCTCATTGTCTGGGATGAGTGCACCATGTCACATCGCAAGGCACTGGAAGCTGTTGACCGTCTCATGAAAGACATGAGAGGCAGTGACAGTCTCATGGGAGGAGTGACTATGGGACTTGCAGGAGACTTTCGACAGACCTTTCCCGTCATCCCAAAAGGCACAAAGGCTGATGAGCTGAATGCCTCTTTGAAGACCTCTTTTCTCTGGCAACATGTTCAGAAACTGGAACTGAAGATCAACATGAGAGCCCGTCTGTTTGGAGATTTAGCAGCTGAGCACTTTTCACAGCAGCTGCTTGCCACTGGGTGCGGAAGATAGCCTTTCTTCCAACAATTCGACATGCATCAACTGCTATGTCCACAGATGGTTGACACAATCGATGAGGTCAAGGCAAAAGTCTTTTCTAACATAAACAATCACTACAAAGACTCCAATTGGTTGTGTGAGCGTGCGATTTTGGCTACAAAAAATGACGAAGTCGACAAATTGAATCTAGATCTTCTAAAAATGTAGCCTGAAACAGCAAGTTCTTTCCGCTCCATAGACACTGTTGTCAGTCAGGATGAAGTTGTAGAGTTTCCGACTGAATTTCTAAACTCTATTCAGCCACTTGGAATGCCATGGCACAACCTTATCCTCAAAGAGGGAGCTCCAGTCATGCTGCTGAGAAACTTGGACCCTCCACGGTTGTGCAATGGAACAAGGTTAATCATCAAAAGCATGAAGCCTCATGTTATCGAGGCTATGATCATCACTGGGAAATAGAAAAATGAAATTGTGTTTATTCCAAAAATCCCACTGATTCCATCAGACACAGATTTGCCATTTCACTTCAAGAGACTGCAATTTCCTCTAAAGCTC
>JAHWFO010070218.1:68511-106276 GCA_023313115.1 Rhysida immarginata | reverse complement strand
CTACCAGGAAGCTTTGCATTGACTAATTCCATGTTTTGAAGGGGTATATGTTTAACTTATGTATTTTTGCTTTGTTCAACAAAATAAGTTCTTTCAATTAAAACTATTCTTGACAAGTGTTTTCATTTACATTAGCTTTTACTGTTTACTTTATAGCTTTCTTTTTAAAAAACCCCGAGCAACGCCGGGTATTAAGGCTAGGATCTATTTAATTTTGGCAAAATTGCTAAATGCTTATGCGTTTACGATCTTCATTGATACTCTTGATTTGTATCTTTATTCATCTTGAATTTTAAGTGCTTGTGTTTAGCACTATTATGGATTTTATGGTGTTAAAGTGTAACACCGGTTTCAATTATTTTAAGTGTTTAGAAATAACATTAATATGGATTTTAAGTGTTGCGGAGTAACATTAATTTTTGAATTTTATTCAACAGTAATAGAGACATTATTTGCATGGGCTATGCTTGAGTTTTCAAAACACTTCTGATTAATGTCTTTATGACGGTTTAGGTGGATTTTAAGTGTTCAGGAGTAAAACTATTTTTTTGATTTTTATTTAAAGATACTATAGACATAGACATCATTTGAATGTTCCAGATTTGTGTTTCATAACACTTCTTATCAGTGTCTTTATGACATTTTAAATAAAGCAACTTAATAATATTGCACTTTTACATGTTCCGTGATTTCGCACATTTTATAGGGAACACGTGATGTTATGCTTTTTTGACCTGTTAGGGATGGAGTTGTTTAAGTCTGGTATGTTGCTCCTAAATCTCTTTTTAATATTTAATATATGCATTAATTCTCCTGAACAAATATTTCCCTTTTTCCTTTGGTAATAATTAAAATATCAATTTCTTTTTAAATAAAAAATTACCTTTTTCTTACTTGCCTTTTGGTCTTCTCTTGAGAATCAGCAATTTAACGTTTAAAGCTATTATGCAGTTATTTAACTCTAAGCTATTCAGGCCTGCAAAACTTTTCTTTTCTAATGTTTATTGCGGAACAATGTATTACCACTATCGATCACAATTTTTAAAAGCATTAATTTTAACACCTTAAATGGTGGTTTTTGGCCTGTAACTAGGACTAAAACCGAATTTAGGTTAAGTCCACGATGTTACAAGCTCGCAAATGCAAACACCGAGTTGGGTTGGTGAAGCAATGATTGTTAATGTACAGGGTGATTACAAAGAACTTCACGCTTTTAAAAATTTATTACATCAAAGCTATTCAGAATATAGACACACAAAATACGGATTCTTAAAACAAAACCCTTGAAGTTTATTGTGAAACAGTTAAAGATGTTCAATATGCCCCCCTGTCGTGATAGTAGTCGAATTCGTCCCAAACCCGCATTAACATGTCTCCATCAATCCCACGTAACGCTACCGTAATGCGTTCTTTCAGCACGTCTAGGTCACGGGGAAGGGGTAGGGTGAAGACCTTGTCCTTTACATACCCACATAAAAAGAAATCACAAGGTGTGAGGTGGCCACTTTGCAAGTTCCAGGTTATTGTTTGCTCGACCAATCCACCGCTGTGGGAGAGTGGTATCAAGAAATTCCCGCACCTCTGTCTTCCAGTGTGGAGGTGCCCCATCCTGCTGAAAGATAAAGTCGTCACTGTCTTCATGCAATTGTGGCATTAACCACAATTAACCACATTAACCACAATCGTGGGATTGATGGAGACATATTAGTGCGGGTTTGGGACGAATTCGACTACTGACACGACAGGGGGGCATATTGAACATCTTTAACTGTGTCACAATAAACTTCAAGGGTTTTGTTTTAAGAATCCGTATGTGGTGTATCTATATTCTGAATATGATGTAATAAATTTTTAAAAGTGTGAAGTTCTTTTGTAATCGCCCTGTATTGTTGACTATCGTAGCAACAATGATTTTCTTCACTAACAAAACTCGGTGTTAGCATTTTTGACCTCGTCCTAAGTTTCCTTTTTTTAGATCAGTCTCTCCCTCTAGCTAATTTGTTTCCTAACCAACCACTGTAGTATATTAACTCATTGTAAATAATAACTTTATTGTAAGTAATACCTTTTTTCAAATTTTAAAAAAGCAGCTTCTATTATCACCATAGCTTGAAGTAGCCAGGTGTTGCCCCATCTGCCGTATTCACCCGACCTGGCCCCATGCGATTTCTTCCTCTTCCCTCGCCTGCAGAAACTGCTTCGTGGACGGTATTTCCAAGACAACGACGAGGTCATCTTCGAGGTGGAACAGTTCCTCAACAGCCAAAAGGAGGACTTCTGAAAAAGTGGCATCCAGCAAGTCGTCCATTATTGGGAAAAGTGTGTGGACCTGGGAGGTGCATATGTAGAGAAGAACTGACGCTACCACATTGCAGCGACCGCCCCTTTGTAAATTAATTAAAGTACTCATCCAACCCGTTGCAATGGAAACAAAGTAGAAGCCGGCATCAAACTTTTATGTGAGGGGGTTTTAATGTATATTTCGTTTCCAAAATAAAACCCAACGTCATTTTAAATTATGGAAGTCAACTATGAAATGTGCAATGGAAACCCCTATTTTTAATGGTATTTTCAGATTGTATACAACATTTGTGAAATGTTTTATTCTTGGTGTTATTTTCAATTGATCCAACCGTTTAAGAGATAGAGGCACTGAAAGTGTGGTGTGCTTGGATTTAAAGAAAAGGCAAAAAAACAAATAGTCCATCAATTTTAGACGAAAACTGTAAAATTAGTGTAAAAATCTTTTGTTCAAATAAAACCAATGCTGTCCATTAAATAATCCATTGTGTTTAGGAATAATTTCTGTTTTTAGTTCGGACGGGGATTTCTTCTGAACAAGCGGGATTTGTTCGGAAAATTAAACATGTGGTAAAAATGCCAGCGCGTGATAGGCAACGATATTCGGTTGTTGGTTGCTCCAGCGGTTATTGTATACAGAACATAAATTAACTAATGCAAAATTCTACATTTAATAAAAGGTAAAAAAAAAAAAGTACCTTATGCCAATCGTTTAACCCTCGTCCTCATGACAGGGTATCTGGGTCCGTTTTCAAAAGTACGAGGGCCGGTCATAAAAATTCGTATTATCGTATGAAAAAACGAAATATATTTGTCCAATATATGTCTTCAGAAATGAGTACGTTCGTAAACAGTTGTTCTTGTTTAAAAAAAAACGAACTCGCGATATTGTTCCGCAGGATCCCGACAAAGGGTCAAAACCAAAATGGCGCACTCAGTGATAAAATTGAAGTGCGATTGGTTATTCGTTTCCTGCATTTGAAAGCAAACAATGCGAAGGAGATTCACGATGAACTGGTTGCGTGTATTTTGTTCCAGTAAAAGAGCCATCGACGCTTTTAGGATGAAGCACGAACTGGACGGCCATCCCTCGGTGAAGAACCAGAAATTATGGATCTCTGAGGATGTTGTTCTCTGTACTGTTTCTAATAACAAAATTAAAAGAGGCCTTACAGTACAACATTTTAATAAAAACCAACTAGTTTCAGCTTTATTCCCGCCTTCTTCAGGGTACAAAAGAAATAGGCTAGCAGCCCCTACATAATGAGACAGTGTATGATACAAACCACGATAAACGACAATGATATAATACCTGGAGATTTCTGATTGGCTGACGTAAATAAGGGTGACGTCAGCCAATCAAAAGGTTACAACATATACTGGTGACGTAGCCGGATTAAATTGAAGTGAAGAAAAGAAAAGAAAATTATTAGATAGATAAAATAAAGAAAAATAAAAATAAATAACAAAATAATACATATCTAAACAATTAAACAAAGGATAAACAAAAACCACTACTAAACATTACAACAAATTCAAATATAATAAAATACAAACAGAATAATAAACAAAACAACAAAATTCAATTATAATAAAGTACAAACCAAAATAAACCACGAAAGATAAAATATAGCAAAAGTTTAGCCTACCTAGATACGAAACTACAGATCAGGGCGTAATCGGATTAAAATGAAATAGGAACGTATGAAACTGAACAAAGAAAATGAATAAATAAAATTAAATAAATAATAGATATCTAAAATTACAAAATATATTAAAATATTAAAAAAAAATTACAACAAAATTCAAATCTAAATACAATAAAATATATAAATTACTAAACCATACAACAAAATACAATACTAATATATACAACCAAAATTAAAAACAATAGATAAATGGCAAAAGTTTAGCCTACATAGACACGAAACTATAGATCATGGCGTAGATGGTGAAGTAATTGATACACATCAAAATAGACTTGGTTGTTTAATAGCCCATTTCGTTGGGGACCAGAGACAGCTTTGTAAATTTCTATATTTTCTAATATGGCTACTAATTTCGGTTTATCTGAATTGTGTATTATGCTGCGTGTTTCTTCAATGCTGCAGAGGGGGTAGTTTTCTTGTTCAAGGTGGATGGCGAAATGAGAGTTATTGTCTTTCTTCCTGTATGAGTTGACGTGATCTTTAAATCGAATGGCAAAACTACGAACTGACATTCCTATGTAGTATTTGTCACATTGTGTGTTTTGGAGGCGATATACACCGCATCGGTTGAATGAATTGTCGTCGCCTGGAGTGCGGCGATTGAAAATTGAACGGCATGATTTTGGGGATCGGAAAGAGATATTGACGTTGTATTCACGGAAAATTTGGGACAAGGCAGAAGCATCTGTATCGAGAAATGGGAATGAAAACCACAGCCTGAGCGGTTGCTGCTTAGGTGAAGACTGTTGATTTACCAGACAACCAAGTTTATTTTTTCTCTGGCGGACAATTCGGGAAACTAATGATTGCGGGTATCCGTTGGTCTCTGCGAGGAATCGTATGTTCATAAATTCATTGTTTCTATCTTGGTAATCCATTGGTAACTTCAAAGCTCTGTCAATCATGTGTCTAAAAGCAGCAAGTTTATGGGAGGGGAGTGTGATGAAGAAGAGTTAATCAAGTTGGAAGTAGTCGTAGGTTTACGATAGACACTATATTATAACTGTGACGAGATATATCTTTAGTGATCAGTATATCCAGGAACAATATGGAATTATTTGATTCCGTTTCAAGGGTGAAAACAATATTTGGAGAAAAGGAGTTAAACATGTGCAGGATGGAATGGGGATCAGTATATCGGTTATCATTCACAATGAGAAGGTCGTCAACATATCGGAGATATGAAACATAGGAATCAGTAGATAACAAAGGTGTGACATTATTAAGCTCAAAGTCTTGTAAGAAAATTTCAGACAAAAAACTGCTCAATGGAAAACCCATACCTAAGCTAGATGGTTGTGAATAGACCACATTGTTGAATGCAAAATAATTTTGTTCAAGAATGACACTGATGATTGCTAGTAAGTCGACACGTTCGAAGGGGTTGAGAGTAGATGAAACTGCTAATGCATGTTCAAGGACACTTAAGGTATCCAGAACTGGTACATTTGTATAAAGGTTAGTGATGTCCAATGATTACATGGAGGTATTGTCATTGACGATGACATTAGACAGGCAGGATGATATATCCAAGTAATTAATAACATTATAAGTATTAGGGAGGATGTTGAGATTGAGCAGGAATTTGGATAGGGTTTAGCTACAAAGTGCGCGGGGGCGGGGGAATAATTAACAACTGGACGAAATGGTTTATTGGGCTTATATATTTTCACGAGGGCGTTAAGGACCGGGACTCGAGGATACGGTGGGATAAGACGTCTAAGGTATTTAAACCTGGGAGAAGCGTTGACAACTTTAACTATTTTGCTATGGAAAGTTTTGGTCGGGTCAGAATTTAGAATAACAAAGTTATTATCATTGAGAAAAGTAGCGACTTTTATGTTGAGATCATCACTTTATATTACAACTGAAGCGTTGCCCTTGTCAGCTTTAACAATTAGAGCATTATGGTTATGTAACTTACGGGTAGTGGAGGAAGCGGCGTTGAGATATCATCTTTCTGGTTATTGTGCGGCTGGTGGTTTTTAAGACCGGTAAACATCTGACGTAAAATCGGGCCGGCTAGAGTGTGCAGGGGTGTTCTGTCCGAGGCATTCTCCGTGGCGGAAATCATATTATGTAGTAAACCTTTAGACGGTTTGATTGGGAGACAGTGTTTGAGGCCTTTGTTCAGTAATGTGGATTCATTTTCGTCAAATTCAATATCCGTTAAGTTGACAAAGTTGCTGTGGAACTTGAAGGAAGGAGTAGCACGAGATTTTCTGGCGGAAGTAATTTGTTCAGATCGTAAGATTTCTAACTTGGAACAGAAGGTCTCGTACTTGTTATGTTCGTCATCTTCGTGCAATTGGCTTGCTATAGCCTGGGGACCGAGTAAGTCGGCTAATTGCAGGTGGTTGATAATTGAATTTTGTTGTTTTGTTTATTATTCTATTTGTATTTTATTATATTTGAATTTGTTATAATGTTTAGTAGTGGTTTTTGTTTATCCTTTTTTTAATTGTTTAGATATGTATTATTTTGTTATTTATTTTTATTTTTCTTTATCTTATCTATCTAATAATTTTCTTTTCTTTTGTTCACTTCAATTTAATCCGGCTACGTCACCAGTATATGTTGTAACCTTTTGACAGGCTGACGTCACCCTTATTTACGTCAGCCAATCAGAAATCTCCAGGTATTATATCATTGTCGTTTATCGTGTTTTGTATCATACACTGTCTCATTATGTAGGGGCTGCTAGCCTATTTCTTTTGTACCCTGAAGAAGGCGGGCATAAAGCCGAAACTAGTTGGTTTTTATTAAAACTAAAATGTTGTACTGTGTAAGGCCTCTTTTAATTTAGAAATTATGGCACAAGACCGACGAATTACCAGTGCAGAAGGTTCACGTCAGCCACAGGTCAGTTTGCAACATCCTTCATAACAATCTTCACGTGTCAACGCACCAGCCCATTCCTCTCACTATACCATGATATTTGCGGGCGATTTGGAGTAAGAAATTCTACCTCATCCCCCCTACTCCACAGCCCTCGCCCTCATGACTTCTTCCTCTTTCACCAGTTGAAGAAACTACAGTACTTCGTGGCAGACGCTTTAAAGACGAAAACGAGATGATTAGTGAGGTGGAACTCTTCCTCAAGCGCCAAAAAGAAGGCTTCTTGAAAGACGGTCTCCACCAGCTTATCTATCGTTTGGAAAAATGAGTCGCCATAGACGGATGATATTGCTCACGACCAATTTTAGCTTTCACTGCGTTAATTTTTCTTAGCAATAATAAGGATTTAATCACCGACCCTGGTAATTGGGAAATTTTTTTATGATATATTAACTTTTTTTCTGACTTTTGACATTTTTAAGTTTTTTATTTTTGACCCACTAGTGGAAAAATATATTTAAAAAAATAATTAAATATTTTGAGCAAAAATTATGCAATTCTTTCACCCGTTATGTCCATCCTAAGAGCACCTGGGTAACCGTGTGGCAATTTCATATAGAAACTGAATTTAATATATTCAGAAGCAGATAAACCTGACATATTTATTTTCTAAAAGTACACTAAAATCACGGTAATAATCTTTGAAAATTTTAAACACTTTTTTAAAAATTGACATTGACTGACGACCATCGCCACGAGAGGGAATCTCTAACTCTCGCGTGCTATTTTGATCACTTTCCTTAAATTTAGATTATAAATCTTTTACCACTCGTTCATATGTCAGAAATGCATTAATCAGTGTAACGTTAGTGAACGAGTAAGAGTGTTCATTAGACATGTGGTAGATTGTTCAGAGAATCGCGATGGCGGACTGATCATAGTCACGTGAATTCTGATAATCGTCTCGAAAGTAGATTATAAAAGGTAAGTTTATAAAAAAAAATGAAGATAACAGAACATAGAAACCGCCTTTTGATAAACTGAACATACTATTGCTGCAATCTTAGGGAAGTTTCGCTAAATTGGATGATTGAATTATATATGGCTTTGATGGGTACTAAAATTATTATTTGGATATTATTTGAATATAATTCCAATTGGGAGTATGATTTTTCCATTAAGAAAATGATAGAGAGTTTTATTTGGAACGCGTAGTCAAACGCTCTGTTCTACTCATCCACCCTTTTAGAACTTTCTTGGTCTCTCCCTCTTAACGACAAACGCTGCTCGGGTTACGTTTACGGCAATTTAAAAATGACGACGTCAAATTCACGACGATAATCAAGTTTTACTTATGGTCTAATGTTAACGTATTTTAGATTTTAAAAAAATTGCTATTTTTAAATAAGTTTAACTTTTATTATAATAAAGCAGCGATTATCCAAGGAAAATTACAAGTTCCGCAGTCAGATAGGAAAACCTTTTTTTCTGTTACAATATTTACACTTAAAGATAAGTGAGGACACTGACGAAAATTATTCAAACATTTAATAATTATAATTAGAAAAGACGAAGGGAAAATTCAGCGACCTGGACTCGAATCGGGGACCAGGTCGCGGAATATTTTCCTTCCCTCTTTTCTGATTGTAATTATTGTATTTATTTGCAGAAAAATTTACCGTCATAGTCATGATCTCTTAGTAGGGATGAGTTTTCAATGTTTCTGAAAACGCAGAAATATTACCTGTATAGTAGGATATTTTAGAAAAAAAAATATAAAAATGTCTCACTGAATAGGAGGTATCGCGATATGCGGCTTCCCTTCAATATTCAAGTTCTCTGCATGCCCAATACAATTTTTTTTTCTTCCTGTGGGCAGTGTCTCTTGGTAGTCAGTCCAAATACAGTTTTCCTTGCCTACATTCAGAAGTGAAGGAAATGGGTGAAAATTTACACGTTTCAGTCATGGATACATGATTAAGTTATTCTTTTTTCTAGTATCCGAATTAAATCCATGAGCAGCACATAGATAATTAAGCATATTTCAAATATAATAAAAGAACAGCATGTTCTACTCCATTTTGCTATACTGTACTACCCACGTGATTAACTGCAGTGTGTTAGGCAGGGAAGCCGTAGATCTCGATACCTTCAATTGACAACCACTAATATTCAAAAATCAACAAAATTAAAAAAAATACGAAATATTTACAAACTTAAAAAATTTTTTAAATATATATAATTTAAATTTTAGGTTAACTTGCAGTGTCCGAACAATCGTACAAAATGTCACTCCTGGCAAACTTTTACACTCACTGTCCTCACTTTAACTCTTAGTCCTAAGGGTCTCATTGGTCATTGTTTTCCGTTACTAATAAATGTCCCCCTCCCGGGCTTAGCTATACATACTTTATTCTAGAGATACGGTATTATCTTAAGAGACTAGCTGAGTTGCCCGTCTTCGCCGAGCTTTTCAAGGCAAAACGAAGGCGGGGTATCAGTATCTATCTACTCTAGGTATATACCAGTGTTGTTTAAGGTTTGATCCTGGGACTTGTTTAATGTCATTCCATAAGCTGGGCGAACGGGAAATTTTCGACGTTTGAACTCTACAAAATGATCAGTCGCCTGTAACGGTATTCTTGGTATTAAAACGAATTGCCTGCGTTATCCCCGTTGAGTATTGTAGCTGGTATTGAACCTGATTATTCGGAATTGGCTGTTGTATTGTTTAATATCCAAAACGTTCAACCTAATGACCGTCTACCCTATAATTTACCGACAACTTCGGACGTTAATGTGTTTTTTTACCTGGCAAGGAGTCAGTGCATATGGTGATATTATTTGGGCCAGCGCACAGAAAGTAGAGTTCGTCGGATTTTAAAAAATCACCCACGATCCTCTGCACTATGTGCTTATGTTTCCATACGGAACGCAAGGGTAACATATTTTTGTGCAGTCAAAGAACATTGCGCATACCAAAAATGTTACATACACCAGTTTATGCTTACGATCTTCAAATTCGTCACGTAAATGTTTAAGCTCGGCGAAGACGGACATATATAATACAAATCATACCTTCCCGTCCTCGTTGAGCTAGTCAAGGCAAAACGAAGACGGGAAACAAAGTTGTTTCTGTTGAAAAAGTGTATTCTGAAGGATTCGACCCTACAATATCAAGGTTGTCGAACACGCCATACAACCAACGCGTTAAAGTAGCAGTGCAAAAATGTAAGTAATTTTTTTTATTACAAAGGTTTTTGTGCCCGGCGCAACCGAGCAGAGGCAATAAGCAACATTGAACACCCATAGATTATAGGAAAAGAAATACATTTAGTAATTCGCATGTCCAGGATCTGCCTTTGCAAAGCAATTCTGCATGTTGCGATTGAATGGGGTTGAAGTTACATTTAGATCCAGGCTTAGCTTGAACATTGAATGTGCCGTTCGCCCAAACCAAAGTGCTGCAATTCCACTCGTTGCCGTTGCCAGGGCAATTTTGCCTTCCAATCGAACAGTCGACAGCATTTTTTCCAGCAAAAATGATTTACTGGTTTCGCCGGGACTGTCCAACAACAGAGACTACATGTCTGGCGTCTCTTTGCATACCACATTTAATATATGATTGTACGCAATCAGCTCCTATTTATTTAAGAGCGATATTTGATCCACCAGCTCTTGGAATCTTGCCCGAAGGTATGCAGTTTCCTGGAACGTTTAAAGTTCTTGATCAGCGAACTGATGCAATTGAGGCATCCCTGGATAATCCTTGAGTCGGCGTTGATTGTTCTTCAGATATTGGACCAAATCTTTTAATGTGAGTTACAGGACTCGAAGATTGGTTGCTTCTGAGTTGAATGGATGCTGGTGGTCTTCTGGCAACGCGTCTGCACAACTATTCCACATTCGCTTAGCTTCCTGGGGACTTACCGTATGCCAGAATGACTGAAGTAGATGTCTGAGTTGTCAAATCTGGAAAGCAATTGTTTCACGCATCGCATGCAACGATGCCATTCTTCATTGCCATTTAGCAGGCTTAGAGCTTCTGAAGCCTCCCGGAATGTATCTTGCAATACACCAACAATTCTTTGAAGATCTTCAAATGATTTTGGACCACAAACATAGCATAGCAATCGATGTTGGGTTCTCATAGGCTTCTTCCGAGATTGTCTGAAATTTTTCGCTTCTTTTGCGCTATTACCCTATTCATTTGCAATCATTAATCACTGTATCAACCAATTATCGAGCTCTTTCGAATCTCCCACACGTAGATTTGAAATAGATAATTGGCGTTATATTGTTAATAAGAAAGGAGATTTTTAATTGTTTTCTTTTGTTGCGTCATTTACTTTTGTTAGCATTAAAGCCCGTTATACGACGGGTACCGCAACAGTCGAATCTGTTAATTTGATTTTAATTTAACGCAAGTAATTTTTTATTTTGGTCTATTGTTGCAGAAACTTTGCTTTGCATGGGATATATATTTTTGGTCCGCGTATATTGTTGGTTATATGTAGAAGTGTGTAAAAACTTTTAGTCATGTGAACGGGCACAAAACTACTTATTGATAAATCGACGCCTCCATAAAACTAACGAACAAACAAACCAACACAGTCACGCGACAAAGATTCATCGCAATATGGAAAATACAGGAGTCTACATGAAAAGATCGGATTAGAGTTTTGAAATTTAACTTCAGCTTGACGGGACGCAGTCAGTAATCAATTGTCTCTTGAAGTTGATACAAAAGCAGACTATAATCTGTCCAACGAAAGAAAAACTGAGTGTATCTAATTAAATTTCCGATTGCAAATGTTAGGCATTGTATACTAAAACTCTTGCGTGTATTTATTTATTTATCTGTAATTCTATCTCCTCCTAGACGGTTTGAGCTAGCGACTTGAAATTTTCAGGGCAGGCTTATCAATAAAGGACCTGCTCTATTGCCAAAAATCAGCCCCCTACGACCCCCCCCCCCTTCCCCACTTTCTGGGGTTTTCATTTAAAATTATCTGCTTTTGTGCTTTGTAATTCCCCTCAACAGATGGCCTAATGTATTACTAAAAATACGATAATAAAGTAAAAGATTATGAAATGTCGGCACGTAACAATGCTGAGCCTTGCCCCCCCCCCCCCCCATGAGATGCTTGACACTGCATGATGTGCCCTCTTGCTGCAGTTGTCACCCTGCCCTCAGTAAATTCTAGCGGGAGCACTGATTCATTGTTTCCAACAAAAGGAAAAATACTGATTGCAGAAGTAAAGATGTTGGTCCCGTGTAGTCGTTTGCAGAAATGATTTCCAACCCTTGCGAGGCAATATTTGCCGCCCCTATAACCCTGTCCTGAAATGATTACATCCCCTATAACAACCCCTATTGTTACATCATCATAGATAGTGCTAATTCAGGGCTTATTATTGGTTGAAATACGAATAACAATGCACTATCTAAGATGATGTAACAACGTATTACGTTTCATCGTAGAGGCCTTCTCTCTCGGTGGTCACGCTCTGGTCCGCCCTGTATAACGAAAGCATTATTCAGACGTTGTCACAACAAAGAAAAAAAATCTAACAATGGGTTATTTCCCGATTATACAAACGGGTGGAAACGGGTGGGTTCGCTTCTAGTCTCTATTAAAAAGGTCAGTGTATGTTTGTGTTTGTTCATCTAGTGTCCGCGCCGTACATATCATACAAATGTAGTTCTACTCTACATTAATGAAATCTAACCCATCTGTGAAAAATAATAAAAAATAAATTAATAAAAAACAAAATATGTAGAAATTGAAAAAACTTTTGATGTATGTAATAGTAGTATTTTATCATATAGACACAATATTGAGTCTACTTAGTTTTTGAGATTCCATAGTCATCGGCCCAGCGAATTTCTCTGTTAACGGCTCTTCACCTTGGACATGCATAATGGGCTTCAAAATTATGTCGTGAGTGATTGAAAGAGGATCGCCTGGTCCGATGAATCCCGTTTACTGGTGTATCTTCTGGACGGTATCCAATTCAGCCATCTTGATGTTTATTAGGAGCGTTAGCAGAAAGCTGCTTATACATATGCACGTTTGGTCTTAGCTTGGCTGTATCAACTTTACAGACTCTCTCGTGGACCTCTTTAGGTCGAATTCACGTGCTAAAACAGTGACTGTAAAGAATACGAAGATAATGGCATGTCCTATAACAATCGATTCGTCATGAATGAATACACTATTACCTTCTGTTCATCTTTTAAGCGTTATAGACATAGCCATGCGCACGTGAAATCACTTTGTCGAGGCTCAATAACTAAATCATTCAATAATTGTACTGCGTTGAGCAATAAAATAGACGTAAATTTGGATAGAATTAAATGAATTTCCGTTGTTTATTAGTAACTTTAGCCAGACTTTAAATTCTCGAATTTAATATTTCTACGTCACAGCTAACGCTCTTTCTTGGAATGTTTTCAAGATTTTATTGAAGGTTAACTTAGTTTGTGCACGGAGAGAGAAGGAGCGTGGAAATTGACAGTGGTTGATAAACCCTAAAAAAATAAACTATAATGGGTTTTTATTTAATGTTATTTTTTAGTTGGCGAATCCCATTTGAATAATAGAAATATTTTCTCCCTTTTGGTCATTTTTCATAATATGGCGATTGATAATGTGAAAAGAGATTTAGGTATTTGTAATATAAACATATAAAAGATGTGACGTGCAGCAATTTCTATTGAAAAAAAAAATAAAATGTCTGCTTACATGACTTGTCCATTTGCGTAAATCGGAAACATGTTTGTTGAAAGAGTGGTTCGATGAAAATAGGTTTATATTTGTTTTGGGGTTAGAGTTGTTTTTAGTAAATGAAATTCTTTACCGGTTTCTAAAAACACCTCGTAACTGTATCGTTATTTAAATGCCATTATTTTTATTATCATGTGGTAATCTTTAAAGGCTAATTTAGGCTAAGTTTTCTGTATTTTTTAGTGAGATGAAATAAAATTCCATTAATTTTCAGGATGGCTAAAATATGCTTAAAGATGCAATAGAAAATAACATCAAATGTATAATTAATCCTAATAGCTGTATAATATCAGTTAATTAATATTAATTAACCCTGAGGATACGGAAGAAGCAGCCTCTCCGCCGTTGCCAAACATTCTCTCGACACAGGACACGACGTTTCAAATTGTTGAAAAGGCCGGTGTCCCTCAAGGTTCTGTCCTCGGGCCCGTGCTATTTAATTATTTTGTGCATGATTTCCCGAAACCCAAAAATTGTAATCTATATTTCTATGCTGACGATACTGCCAGTATCACATGAGCACACAAGCCGGCTCACGTTATCACTCGTCTACAGCACGCCTTGAAGATGTTCGAAGACTGGTTTAACTGCTGGAAGCTCAACCTTAATGTCGGAAAGTGCAAGGGAAAGTGCAAGGCTATGTACTTCAACAGAAAGTTCAAGCGTCCCCCAGATTCTTGTTCTATTCAATAAGAAACTGGACTGGGTAGACAACTACAAATATCTTGGCGTTGTCATCGACTCAAGACTCTCGTGGAATCGTCACGTGACCTACTCTCTGAACAAAGCGTAGAGGGCTAAGTACAGTCTCGTAGCTCTCCTGGGCCGCAACAGCACCCTCAGCTTCGACAACAAGCTACTTCTCTACAAGTCGATTATTCGGACCATACTCCTCTTTAACATGCCTGCGTGGGCGACTATCTGTAGAAGCAGATGGAGCGAGCTACAGTCATTCCAGAATGTTACCCTGAGGACCATTGCCCAGCTGGACAAAAGGACTGTGAAAAACCAATCCATCCACTCAGATTTAGATATGGTCCACATCGGGAAGTTTATACAGGACCTCCTTTTGATTATGGTGCAGAAGATGAAGATTCATGACAATGACCTAGTGACCGGAATACTGAAGAACTCAATAGATATGAAGTGGCATATGAAGTATCGAAAACAAAGGCACATTCTTAACACCAACTTTGAAGACATCACCAACGTCTGTTTCCCGGACTACTGGAAGATGTGAAAATCTTCTCTCACCTTGCTTTTTCATTTCGTTTGTATTTTGTTTCTGACAATCGTCAATCTTATTTTCTTTTTTGTATTATATGGAAGACCGCTTGGTTTGGTTAAGCTTCTTGACAACCTCAGTGTATTTTATTTGGAATTTATTCTGGTACGATGAGCTTGTGAAAGCGCTGCTTTCGTCCCATCTGAAGAAATGTACACTTCACTGTTCGATTGTCGATTGTCGACCTGAATTTGCCTCTCTCCAAACCTTCCAAAACGTTACACTGAGGACTATCGCCCAACTTGACAGGAGAGTCGCAACAAATATTTCTCTTGCTGAAGATTAGCATATACCTCCAATTAGTATATATGTCCAGGAGTCACTGAAGAAGTTGCTTCCGAAGATTAAGGGCCATCCCAATCCTCTGGTTGCAGATATTCTGGAGCATCCACTCACGATTAGAAGTTTCCTCAGGTATCGCAGGCCTCGACACGTCCTGGACATCAATTTCGACGACATCCAAAAGGCCATCTTTCACGAATACTGGATCTCATAGCTCCTCGTGCCACTCGTCAATCAACAATCAACTCTATCGTCCTTATAGGAAAAGACCCCATCTTATCCTCTGCATGATTTAACTAGGTTCCACTGGCTTCTTGCCTAGTTCAGTGTACTTCCCCTGGTTACTTCCTGGATGAGTATGGCACTCTCTGTATAATTCACCTAGGCACAAGCTTGGACCGTGCGAGCTTGATGAGCTGCTCTCTGGACCCGTTCCAGTGGTTATGGCGGGAGACTTTAATGCTAAGAACCCTGCATGAAATTCCAAATGCTCCAACCAAATTGGCAATATACTCTATAAATGAGATTGACACCTTCGTTGATGGACTCCTTGATAACACGTACTACTGCGACCACTCTCCTGTCAGCGACATGCTGGACGTTGTAATTCTTAAAAAATTCTTCAAGTCCTATAATATATTCACAGTCTACGACTTATCCTCTGACCACCGTCCAGTGATGCTTATCTTTGAGGGCTTAAAACATCGATGTTAAGATTAGGCTTCGCTCCAAACAAGACTGGAAACTCTTCAGGGATATCCTTAGACAAAACAGCATTCCATATAAGGAGGTTATTGACAACGAGGATATCAATGTAAATATCAGTTCTATTACTCGTGTTATCAATGATGCTACAGCTTCCAGTGCTTCCACTGCTGATCGAAAGCGTCCTGAACATCTCGACCTCCCTACTTACATCGGGCGTCTCAGACTTGAAAGAAATTCCTATAGAAAATTATGGCAGCGTAAGCGACTTCCCTTCTTCAAGAGAAATACAACAGGCTAGCTCGCCAGGTCCAGGAAGAGGTTAAATCTTTACGTAATCAAAGACGGAGCGAAAAGCTAAAGTCCCTGTCAGTCCAGGACAACTCGCTCTGGGTTAATGTAAGGGCTCTATAAGGAAACAGACTCATCAACTTGCCGCCGCTGCTTACCACAGATGGCAGTGCTGTCATCGGTGATCAAGATAAGGCTCAACTGATCGCCGACTCCCTGGTAAAACAATTTACCACTCCTAATGAGGACATCCCGGATAATTTCCCAAATATTCGTCTTGTCAACGATGGATGTATCGCATATGAGCTCACTCATCGTCTTTCTACCTGTGAGGACATTATTGGTGTTCAAGAAATCTCCGATGTCATCAAGCATCTTAAAACCAGGAAAGCAGCAGGTTTTGATTCCATCACAAATAGTACTGTCAAAAATTTGCCTCCTAATGTTGTCTCGACTATTACTAGGGCTATGAATGACTGCTGGAAACATGGTTACTTTCCTGTCAAGTGGAAAGTCTGTTATCGTTACCATACCAAAGCCTGATCTTAACCCTGCTCTCCCTGTCAGATATAGGCCCATAAGCTTGTTACCTATGCTATCAAAAGTCTTTGAATGCTTCATTCTCAAGAGGTTTAACGACTTCTGCGTGGCTAACAATCTTGTTCGTGAAGAGCAATTCGGCTTTCGCCCAGGTCACTCCTGCCAACTCCAGATCTGGAGGCTTGTTGCAGATCTAAACACTCCTCTTAACTGCGCTAAATATGGTAGTCTTGTGTTTATGGATGTCCGAGAAGCTTTTGATCAGGTTTGGCACAAAGGCCTGATATACAAAATGATTACTTGTGGTTTTCCGGACGATCTTATTGCCTTGATTAGTTCCTTTCTGTCGTACAGGATATTTCTTGTCAAGGTTGGCTGCTCCATGTCAAACCCATGTGACGTCAAAGCTGGTGTTCCCCAGGGCTCTGTCCTAGGCCCTGCACTCTTCAACTTTTTCATCCATGACTTCCCAACCTATACAAAATGCAAGCTACATCTGTTCGCTGACGACGCGTCCATCATGACTACTGATCGCGTTCCCGCTCATGTCATATCTCGGTTGCAAAATGCCTTCCATCAGTGCGAGAAATGGTTTGCTAAAGTGGAGACTCAATCTAAATGTTGACAAATGCAAGGCGATGTTCATTACAAAGAAATTTCGAAAGCTCCCGAGTCCTCTCTTCCTTTCTGGGAAGGAGCTCGAATGGGTAAAACATTACAAATACCTCGGAGTGGTAATAGATACCAAGCTAAATTGGGGCGACCATGTCTCCTACGCCATCAACAAGGCCAAGAAGGCAAAATTCAGTCTGGTAGCTCTTCTGGGGCGAAACAGCGCCCTTGGATTGGACTGCAAACTCTTGCTATACAGTGTGTTAATTCGAACCATCTTGCTTTATGGTATACCAGCCTGGGCAACAATATATAATTCCAGATGGAAGCACCTCCAAACCTTCCAAAAAGTTACCTTGAGGACCATTGACCAACTTGAGAGGAGAGTTGCAACAAATAATTCTATTGCCGACGATTTTGATATACCGCTCTTTGGAAATCATGTCCCGGAGTTGCTAAAAAAGCTGCTTCCAAAGATGAAGGACCATCCCAATCCTCTGGCTGCAGGTATTCTTGAGTAACCGCTCACATTTTGAAGTTTCCTCAGGTATTGCAGGCCTCGTCACATGCTGGACATCTATTTCGACGACATCCAAAAGGCTCTCTTTCCCGAATACTGGATCTCCTAGTCCTCGTGTCCCTTCTGCCTCGTCAATCAACAATCAACTCCATCGTCCTGAGAGGAAAGAGCTCCATCTTATCCTCTCGATGACTTAACTAGGTTACATCTGGCTTCTTGTCTAGTTCATACTTCCCCATGTTACTTTCTGGACGAGTATGGCAGTGAAAGCGTTGCTTTCGGACCGCTCGTTTCGTTTTCCCTGCCCTATTCGATTGTCGATTGACCTTTACAAAGTGCAGTTTATATCTGTTTGTTGATGATGCGTCCATCATGACTAGTGCCCGCAATCCTGCTCATGTTATATCTCGGTTACAAAATGCTTTACATCAGTCTGAGAAATACAGGGTGAGTCTAAAGTCGCAGTACACCCTGTTTTTTCGAAAACCTTGCAGTAAGGTATGGGTGAGGTGTCTATCTTTTACCGTATGTACCGAACATGGCCGCCATCTTGAAATCGGCCATCTTGAATCTAAGTCAATTTTTTTAAATGGAAAGGGGGTCGTGTGATATCAAATAACATCAGCATTTTCTGACAATTTCATTCCTGTAAACAGATTTGAAGTAGCAGTTATGGTTCAAAAGTTACAACACGTTTTGTTTGGAATTACAGGCTGGACTGTTCTCCATAAAGGACAGTCATTTAATGTGTTCTACATGGTATCCCTCTTGACAAAGAACGCCAAAACCATTGTTGAGGTTGTCTCGTCAGTAGCACTTATTGGACGGCCACTCCGTGCCTTGTCAGCCACAGTCCCAGTTTCTAGTAATTTCTTAATTAAGCACCTGACAGTGTTGTGTGAAATTGGAGGGACTTTCTGGGTGCCGGTTGTTAAAATCTGCAGCTATGACACGGAAACTTCGTTCTTCAGACATCAAAATAACCTCAATTCTCTCCTCCGTGGTCAAAGACATCTTCAGTTACCTGCTACAAAATGAAACAAATTGTGTTGTAACTTTTGAACCAAATCTGTTTACAGGAATGAAATTGTCAGAAAATGCTGATATTATTTGATATATCATACGACCCCCTTTCCATTAAAAAAATTGATTTAAATTCAAGATGGCGGCCATGTTCGGTACATACCATAAAAGATAGACCAACTCACCCATACCTTACTGGAATATTCACATTTCCCAATTCCTGCAAGGTTTTCGAAAAAATAGGGTGTACTGCGACTTTTGACTCACCCTGTAGTTTGCTAAACGTTAATAAATACAAAGCCAAGTTCATTACAAAAAAGCTTAGAAAACCCCCAAAGCCACTCCTCTTATCTGGAAAGGAGCTCGAGTGGCTAAAATACTACCTCGGAGTAGTGATAGATGCCAAGTAAATTGGGGCGACCATCTCTCTTATACTATCAAGAAGGCAAAGTTTAGTCTGGTTGCTCTTCTGGGGCGTAACAGTGCTCTTAGAGTGGATAACAAACTGTTGCTTTATAAAATTGTAATCCGAAGTATGCCTGCCTGGGCTACAATCTGCAAATCCAGATGGAAGGACATCCAAACCTTCCAAAACGTCACCCCGAGGACCACTGCCCAACCCGGCCGAAAAATAGCGACTATATTTCCATTGCTGAGATTTCGGTATACCTATCATTGGAAACCACGTCCAGGAGTCGCTGAAGAAGCTGCTTCCGAAGATTAAGGACCATCCTAATCCATTGGTTGCAAATATTCTGGATCACCGGCTCACATTTAGAAGTTCCCTCAGGCATCGCAGGCCTCGTCACATCCTGGACGTCAATTTCGAGGACATCCAAAAGGCCATCTTTCCAGCCTACTGGATCAACTAGCTCCTCTGTGTCCTATCCTCATTCAACAATCAACTCTATCGTCCTCATAGGAAAGAACTCCTATTTATCCTCTGGATGACTTAACCAGGTTCATCTGGCTTCTTTCCTAATTCAGCGTACTTCCCTTGGCTATTACTTGGAGGAGTATGGCAGTGGAAGCATACAGTAGCTCCCGGACCGCTCGTTTTGTTTTTTTCCTGCGCTCTTTGATTGTCGATTGTCCTTAAGTCATAAATGAAGTGGCATACAAAGTATAGAAAACCGAGGCATATTCTTGATGTCAATTTCGAAGACATTGGCAACGTTTCCTTCCCGGATTATTGGAAGATGTAATACCACCCTCCCTCTCCCCCTTTCCCACTCTTCTGACAATCGTTAATCTTATTTTTTGTTGTTTTTTTCTTTTTCATAATGTGGAAGACCTCTTTGGATTAGTCAGTCTTCTTGCCTATTTCAGTGTATTTCATGTGGAATTTATTCCGGAAGGGTTAGAATCGTGTAAGCACTGCTTACGCCCCACCTGAACAAATGTACACTTCACTGTTCGATTGTCATCGATTGACCTTAAGTCTGTACTATTAGATTTCTCCGTTCTACTCCCTGGTCACTGCTGAATGATGAGAGCTTCGCCCTCAAAAAGCGCTTACAGGTCGTATTTTTCTTTTATATTTGTTGTGGTGAAAGAGTTTTTCTTTATTTTCATTACTATTATCCACCTAACACCTTTTTCTATTTTTTCTGTTTTTTTGTCATTATCGTATTTTTTTTGTATACTTTTCTGCCGAATTTCCCAAAAAAAAGTTTTGAATTAATCAACCCTATATAGCTAACGTTCTTCAATAGTCCTGAAAAGCTAATGATTCGTCATTTTGACGCGGAATTTTTTTTTTTGTATTTTTCCCCTAACAAAAGCAGTTTTGTTTATACATTAAGGATCATTTAATAAAATCACAAATTCAAAATGTAGATATTTTTTAAAGCTGATTTTATTTTTACAGATTAGTTAATAAACAGGCTGTCCGTAAGTTATCTTTACAACTTTAGACTTTAATAACTAAAACAAGATAACAAGTAACTTAAATGTGTGCACCCGTCGTGGTACGGACAATGTCAAGCCGCTATTCCAATTCATGCTATGTTTGCTGCAGCATCTCCACTAAGACATGTTCAACAGCATTGAGAATGTGTGTCTTCAAGTCCACTAGGCCTTCAGCTTTGGTTCGGTACACCTCCAGGAAACTCCTATTAAGAAAAAGTTCAGTGATGTGAGGTCAGGTGATCGAGGCGGACACCGATTAGGACCACTTCGGCCAATCGACTTATCTGGAAACTTTTCATCCAGAAATTGACGGACATTTATGGACCAGTGGGTTGGTGCCCCATCCTGCTGGAATATGATGTTAGGGTGCAGGTGTTCCAATTGTGGCACCTAGAGCTCACTTAACAATCCAGGTAAACATCACCGTTGATGGTAGACTCGCAGAAGAAGAACGGACCAATGATGCAATTGTGCACAAGCCCACACCAAACGTTCATCTTGGGGCTGTCTCTTTCAATTCCACGTGTAACATGAAGACACTCCAATCCCCATTTGTGAACATTATGACGATTCAGTATGCCAGATACGTGAAATATCGACTGATCAGAGACATACTGAATCTTTTCCAAAAAGTTAATGTTGACATCAATCAGGTCTACCATATGCCCTGCAAAGTTCTCGGGCTGAGGCTTGTCCGTAGCTTTAGTGCCTGATGTAGTTGCATCTTGTATGTGTCATGTGGATTTAGCAGAGTTAATTTACAAGAGATAGGAACGAGTAAAGTTTTTAAAATAAAGATTTTATTGAAACTATTTCGATTCAAAAGTCAATAGGTGGCGCTGCCACTCAACGGCGCTGATAATTCAGTAAATAAATTAACCTGTTATGCAGTGGAAGAATTAACTAAAAGAAAATAGAATTATAGTCATAGTTCTCCTTTACTTCAAGGAACAGCTTGACTGAGCCCAAAAGTCAATTACGTGCTCGCTAACGAATAACACTTTAGCCAAAGTTCGGCGTTGTGATCAAACTGATAGATGAACCTGGCAGATAATATTTAAATTGTCAAGTCCGGGAAGACACAGTAGTGGTGGAGGTTTTCCAGATGAGATGCGGAATAGAAGATGAAGTACTGCCGAATGACGAGGCCGCAGTTAACTCGCCGAGACGACAGTAGACTATTGTTGAATCATGAATGTGGGATGTTGAGACCGATGCAGCAAGGTTCTAGATGCGATGATGCAAAAGGGTACCAGACGAATGACGAGGCAGGAGTTAACTCGCCGAGACGTCCTGGTAAATTATTGTAGAATATGGATGCGGGACGAATTATGACGTGACCCGACGACAAGATGCGCAAAAGCTGCACGATGAATCGAAGCCACAAGTTACACGAAGTACAGATGAGGCTCGCAAGAATAAATACGCTCCTCGGTCAAAACTGAGCACAACTGACGTCACCTGTCATACGCACAGCATACTAAACATTAACACTAAATAACATTAATACTGCTCACTTGAAACTTCGGAAGTAAACAAAACATATCACACACTTACGTAGACACCAATTTAAACAGGCTCTAATAACACCTTTGTCGACATAGGCAAACGACGAACGATGCACAAACTATTATTGCTGCAAAGAAGTAAACCCAGAAGAGATGCAATCTTCGTCGCTCGACGAGAAATGGCGATGAAGGCATTTGCACACGTGGACGCAACCCAGACACTGAAATTCATATACAGAAGAAAACAGGCTAATTAACGATAAGCAGCAAAAGAGCACTTAAACAGTAGAAATGCCAAATCGGCGTATCTGAACCCCATCTACGCCCCTCCAAGCTCGTAGGCGTAGAAGCACGTAGCTCCAAATAGCGGCGTTCGCACGTGACGAGACAGTTCGGACTTAAATTAACAGTTCTGAGCCTCGGCTTCTTGAGATAAAACCTCCGGCCTCACCCATGAGGTACGCACCGAGTGAAAAGGGGTAGATGCCTATAATCGAAACTCCAACGTTTAGCTCGACGGCATCTTCTTCAAAAATGTTACGGAAAAGTCTTAGTTGAGCCTCCGTAATAGTAGTGCTGAGCACCGTAACGTTAAAGGCTACTCTATGAGCACTACTATTAACCAACTCAAAACAAGCGAAAGTTCTTTCGTACCTTTAGTATCGAAGAGTTAAGAAGCGGGCGTCGTTTTCTCCCGTCGGGGCCGATTCATTCGCTGACGGCGGGAAGTACGAAGACGACGACTGATCCTCGCTCCTTTCGCGGGCGACGTCGAGGCTTGCTTCTGGGTACAGCTCCTTCAATATCGCCTCAATGGCGCTTGTAAGGCGACTCTCCCAATCCTCGTCGTCAAATTTTACGGCGAAGACAGTCTCAAATTCGCTTACGAGATGATTACGTAAGTCGCTCTCTCTCTCGCCGACCGTTGGCAGACGCTCGCCGTCGAAATCTCCCCCGTGAACGGCTTCCGTCGCTGACTCGCTCACCATGCGGGGACGTTCTTCGCTTTCCTTGTGACGTCTATTTCGTCTCTTTCGCCTGACGCCCGTGGACAATTTCTTTTCCAACTTAGGACGAAAATGATCCCGCGACCTTTCGCGTTGGTGCCATTGACTCTTCTCCCTTCTCTTCTCGTTCCACTCTCGCGTCGCTTTCCGAGTGGCTCTCTTCTCCTTACGTAACATCGACGCGTCATCCTCTCCTCTCACTTTCGCCGATGTCTTACTCTGGCGAAATCCACGTGACAGTATGTATAACGTCGTAGCCTCTTAAACAAGGCTGTGTGCGCTGTTGATTGTGGCATTTCCATCTCCCTGGCCGCGATCCGCAAAGATTTTTGCGGAATCCTTAGAAACGTCTTCCATACCTGTTCAACGTCGGCGTTACTTACGGATGGGAGACCCGCCCCTTGTGTATGGCGAACACTACCTGTATCCGTAAATGTTGTATGCCAACCCCAAATAGTTGGTCGGGATGGCGGTTCCCTGCGATAGTGTATCCGAAAGTTCCGTCGCACTTGGGTATCTGACTTAGCCTCTATGAACCAGGCAACGCTGAGCTTTTTCCTGCGGGATTGATATTTCTCCTCAAAACTGCTTCACCTAAAACAAAAAAACAACTTTATGAGTTTTCTTCTCACATGCTTATTGTTATCTTGCATAGTATTGTAGTTATTAACATCTAAATTTGTAAAGAAAATGTATGGGCACCCTCAGTAAGATCTAGAACATGTATGATTTTATTTCTTACGTTTTTAGGCATGCATGCATTATTTTCTTGTAGAATTCGTACATCGACAATCAACACTTTTCTAAAGGACATTATTGTAGGTAATAAAAATCTGAAAGATAAATAAGAATACAGTCGACCTTTCTGTAACGAAAATCTATATAATAAATTTTTCCCTACAACGAATTTTCACTTGATCCCAACATATCAATCTCTAGTATAACGAATGTTTACACGTTTTAGTATAACAAATTTTCCATATAATGAATTTTTTGAGAGGTTCCAAAGACTTCGTTATAGGAGGTTCGACTGTATTAATTTATATTGAATAGCAAAAACTGCCACAAAAGCTAACATACATCGAAAAACGACTGACAATGGTGAGATAACTCAAAATACAACACTTATTTCCGGAACGAAACCTTCCCGTGAGAATCCAGCAATGAATAAGTTAGCACGTGAATTCAAGCTAAAAGCCCTATTGATAAAAAGTTAAAACTATTTTCGTCTGCTGTTCTTTGAATCGACGAACGTAATGCCTCCTAACTTTTTTATTTGGAAACCGATTTTCAAAATTCTTTTTGTACCTAACTCTTACATTTGTCTTCTATGTAATGCACTATTCACTTTGCGGTATAGTCTCCATCCCTTTAGACGCACTTGCGCCAACACATGAGTAGTCGGATGAACCCTTCGGAGAAGGATTCTGAGATTGTTTTCGACACAAGGATTGATTGGCAGCTTTCATCTCGTCGTCAGAACGCAACTCATGTCCATTAAGGTGCTCTTTCATCTTTAGGAAGAAGTGTAATTCGCAAGGTGAAAGTCGATGGCGTTCTGACGAACCAAACGGTTACCAAATAAAAAAGTTACAGCCATGGAGACGTTACTTTTCAATCAACCCTTGTATGTTAATAATGACAATTTAAAACAAGTTCAGAAGTTAGAGGATTTGAAATATGTAAAGAATGATCACAAATAAGTATTCAGAAATATTGAAGATGGAAAATTTTAATGTTTATTTATGTTAAGCAATAGTACATTTAAATAGCTTGGATTTACGGCGAGAGTTACGGTTATGAGATACATGAAATTATAAAAAGACTGATGAAATGAGGATGATGTTATTGTGACATGCATCACGTTCAAGTTAATATATTAATCTTATGAATGATTTCTTTTTATTTCTTTACAAGATATAGTTTAAAACCATCTAGTTTAGGGATTTAATCGCGCCTTCATCAGGGAATAAGAGAAATGGGGAAGCAGCCCTACATAAAGAGTTAGTAAATGATTGGGAATTTACTTTGGGATCATTTTTGGACTCATTCTGTAAGAGCTGCTAGCCCAAATCTCTTGTACACTGAAGCAGGTGGGATTAAATGCCGAAACTAGTTGGTTTTAAACTACAGTAATGTAAATGTAAGGTCTCTCTTCATTTTGTCTTTAAGAGGGTTGGATACCTCTTTTGTTTCAGCTTCCAGTGAACACTAGATTGCATTGTTTTTCATAATGCTAATCCTATGGAGCAGCTGGGTCACTTTTTTAGCTAGATAACTGTATGGAAAGAGATGATATTTTTTAAAAATTGAAGAGCACATTAAGCTGCATTGACTCACGGAAAAATATCTTTAAACCTCCTTTAAATAAAATTGCTATTAATTTAAGTAGTTAGTACTATTTTAACCAGTTTTCAACTGATTTTCATAATTTAAACAGTTTTTAATAGTAATTTATTCATAACTGTTGCAGTTAGTTTTATAACATAACATTAATATTTCTAAGATTATAAGACTAAAATGACATAATTTTAACTTTAATCAAATTTATGTAATAGAATATTTACCTATTACAAATAATTAAGAAGATTGGATACGTGAGATTGCCTGCCTCAAAATCAATCCCCGTCATTAACTATTAACCATAATTAAGTATTTAACTATTTCCTTGCAAATTTTATCACATTTATTGATTTCTGTTTTTTTTATAGTATTTATCAGCTATCCAGTTCCATAACCAACAATGGCTGTGTTCGGAGAACAGCCACTTTTTCGTTCCACTTTGTTCGAGAAACCAACACAAGTGAATTCACGGCGTTCGAGATTGCACGGAGAATTCACTTTTTCCTCGTTTTTCTTTCCACTTTTCTCTCTCGCCAAAAGCTAGTGGAAAATGTGAAAATGACGTTGGATGGCGACGACCAATCAAACTTAGAGTAAAAGTAAAACCAGATTGAGTTGTAAAAAAAATTTGCAAATGGTAGCGATATACTGCAAAATGTTTAAAAAAAATCTCACAAAGTAACTTATTAAAATTTATTTAGATAAAATAAATGGACCTAGGCTGTTTTATGAACAAGATAAGCTCATAATTTATCTTCTTTTTGCTAAATTAATTTTTTTACATTTTAGCTTCGCACGATTAGTGTTTCAGTATTCCACCTTTTTATTTCATTTTATTTTATTTCTCATTATCCATTTGAAACGAATTTTCAATGAAAGAATTTTCTTTGCACTCCAAAACTACCCTATCAAAAGTCATGGGACACCATCACTCTAATAGAAACACTCAAAAATATACGTATTTTAATATCTTGTTGGTCCACCTTTTGCTGCTATCACAGCTTCTACTCTCTGGGGCATACTGTCCACAAGATTTTGACACGTTTCGATAGGTAATTTTCGCTATTCTGCCATAAGTGTCTTGGACAGTTCGGTCACGGATTTCGGGCGTTCCGCACAAGCGCGCAATCGACGTTCCAACACGTCCTACAGATGTTCGATGGGGTTCAGATCGGGGCCCTGGGCAGGCCAGTCAAGTTCTCGAAACCCCTTTTCATCAAACCATGTGCTTACAGCCCTTGCTTTATGGCAAGGTGCGTTATCGTGCTGAAACAGAAAAGGGCCATTGCCAAAGTGTTGCCAGAGAGATGGGAGTGCTGCGTTGTCCAGAATGTCTTGGTAACGCTCTGCGCTTAGATGTCCGTCCACAGAAACGACTGCACCCAACCCTTACCATGAAAAGCACCCCCACACCACCATCGACCCTCCGCCGAACTTCACCGTGGGCATAACACAGCTTGGCAGATAACGTTCGCTAGACGTTCGCCATACCCAAACCCGTCCATCCGATTGTCAGATGGTGTAGCGGGACTCATCTCTCCATCCAACCATTCGCCATTGATCCAGAGTCCAATGTTGTGGCTCTTTGCACCATTGCAATCTCCTCGCAGCGATGCTGGTGCTGATGTGAAGTTTGTGGGCTGCCCTCTGCATAAAAACCCATTGCATGCAGTTTCCTGCGAATAGTCAGGGTGCTCACAATTGTTCCTGTCGAATGTATGAACGTTCTTATCAGTCCATCAAGCGATATGTGACGGTTTGCAGTGACCACTTAACGAAGAGCCCTTTGGTCTCTGGCCAACATGATCTTGGGTCTTCCAGTCCTAGGCGGAACACTTGTGGTGCCTTTCTCTTTCCATGCCCGGATGACGTTGTGAAGGTCGATATAGGGATGTTTAGGAGGGTTGACGTCTCTCTAACAGTTTTGCCTGCGAGATGGCACCCAACAATTGTACCTCTTTGGAAGTCTGAAAGCCCTTTTCTTTGAGATATTCTTACAGCACTCACGCAAACATAATCTCTTAATAGCATACTCTCTGTTATGTAGTGCTGGGAAGAATGCTAACAGTGAAATTGCAAAGAAATGTCTCATTTTCATTCAAATCAGGGTTGTCCCATGACTTTTGATAGGGTAGTGTATTGTCTTCTTCCTCGTGTATTTAACTGACAATTCATATGATTTTTAGAAAATAATATTCCAAAAGAAGCGATCAGCGAGCTCACATTCTCCTTATTGGATTAGTGGTCGAATCCCCGAGCATTCACTGAGGCGTTCGAGACGTACGTAAATTCTCGAATTCTCTCGTATGACACGGAGAATTCTCTGATTCTCGAGAAATTCACCAGTGGCTGTTCTCCGAAATCACCCAATGATAAGAGAAAGCCAGCCCATTTGCCTTCCATTGTTAAAACTGTGCTCAAAAATTAGTCATAAACAAAAGGATTTAGCACCATCTAGCGATAAAATAACATTTTTAGAGTCGCTTATGTTGTCAAATTATGAAAAATCTTTCTATATATATATAAAGAAGGATGTTTGTTTGTTTGTTTGTTTTTTATACAAATCTACAGTTTTATTCCGATCTTGATAAAATTTCGCATACATGACCTTCAAAGCATGAGGAAGATCACTGTCTACCTCAGATTTCGAAAAAATAATAATTATTTATAAAAAATCGATATCCATAGTTATGGCAGGGCATATTAATGAGAAATATCTCATGACCAACAATGCAAGACAAAGTTTTTGCAACAATAAGTATCAACAAAGGTATCAACACGCAATTCACAAACACTCTGCACGGACCAACAATATATATCTCATGACCACTATGCAAATAAAGGTTTGTGCAGTAATAGGTATCAACAATGGTGTCAACACGCAATGCACCAACACTGTGCAAGGATCAACAATATATGTCTCATGACCAACAATGCAAGGCAAAGTTTGTGCAATATAGAATTCAATGCATAGAATTCCTGTTATTCAGGCTTTTTTTAGAAAAGAGAATTCTTAGTACTTAACATTTCTTGAAAATATTTAAAAATGATCAGTAACTGGAGATAATGAGTTAGCAGACTATTGTGAAAGAGTGAAAGACGATAGAGGAAGCAATCCTTTAGCTCCGTGCTGTATTGAGCAAATGGTAAGCAAGTAAATAGAAGAATCGGCGACCGCTAGACTACACAAAGTGATGAATGGCTAATTTTTGCTTCAAGACATCGAAAGAAGAAAGGAAATTGCAACAACATCAAGTGTACATCTAAAGTAAGATTACGTGAGTAAAAAATTATTTAGACTAGAAGGCATCTTTGAAGAGGTCCATCCATTGTGAGCCTTTAAAAAAACTTTTTTTCGGTAAATTAAGTCCCGGTATATCACCTAGAATGGATTTTTTCAGTGAAGAGGTAAATTCCTGTCTTTCGGATTTTTCTTAGAATGGATAGTCCCTTCGCTCTATATTGTAGTGATTGAGTTATTATTTAACCAATTTGGAGGTTTAATTTTGCTTTTTGAGGTTGTTCTGTTTACCTACAAGCGTAATTATCCCGGGCAACGCCGGGTCCTCTGCTAGTGTTAAAATAAATAGTTTACTTTGTTATTTTTTGTCAAAGTGTGAATGGCAGGACTTTTCTATCATAATAGGCTATGAAACGACCCACTAGATTATAGAAGGCCTGTCCATTCGATGGTTTTCAGCATCTAAAATGGGGGGCAAATAGGTTTCTTATTGTTGCTACAGTGGCGCTAAAACTGCCCATGCAATTGAAAATAATGCATTCTGAATAGTCGATATAGCTATTTAATTTAGCCTAAAATTCTTCTGTCTAATTATAGGTTTTAATAATTCTTTTTATAATTTATTATTTTAATTAAACTATGTATAATTTTTAATCTTTTAATTTATTAATGTATGACGTTTCAGTGCGCAGGTGTTTTTTCTAGGTGGTGTTGATTCAATACGCTTTATTCGTTCTTTAATTACACTAGTCAACACACATTTTGTAACTATGACCACACATAGTGTTCTTGGTAGTAATTTGTATGTAGAATGCGTTTTGAAATGACGACAGGCTTATGAAATTGGAATAGGAGAAGACCGCCATATTTGATTATGCTTCTTAAACGAGATCTCAGGGGTAAACAGCAAGAGTGTTCCACATTGTGAATGATTAAATATTGCTTATTGAATTTTTTCCTTAGTGTAAGAAGCCCCTAGAAGAGTAGCCTGGTCTATTGGAATGTTGCGTTGGATGAGTGCATGCCATGAATCCTGCGATCCCATGAAGACATAGAAGCCAGGCTAGATTCATATAAGATAAACAGTGAATGAAGTTATACACTGTCATATCAATGAATTATGACCAGCATCCCTTCAAGGCATACGCAACAATGATTACACACTGCATAACAGGTTATAAAGCGGATGCATCCAACGGCAGGTGCACGAGCCTCAAGATGGGTAAACGTCCGTATTTAACGGACATCCAAAAATCGATGATAATAGGCTATCGCAGCAAGGGTGGCACCATCTCCGAAACGGCGCGATTTGTGAACTGTTCACGGTCCGCTATAGTGAAGGTGTACAAAGAGTGGACAGCAGGGACAGAAATTGCGTCCCAACGCCATCACTGTAAAGGGTCACGAGCCATCGACCAACGGAGTGAGCGGCGCCTACGACGACTCGTAAAAGGTGACAGGAGAGCCACAGATTTTACAGTGGTGCCAACAGACGTGTATCCTACATTACCGAACGCACCCATGGGCCTTCTACGGATGGGCCTGAACAGTCGACGCATGGTTGCTGCACCCATGTTGACCAGGGGTCATCGTCAACGGCACCTAGACTTTGCACGTGAGCACCGCCATTGGACCACAGACGAGTGGGCTAAGGTCACCTTCTCCGACGAGTCAAGGTTTTTGCTCCATAACATTGACGGGCGATGGCGAGTGCCTCGTGAACACCATGAAAATAGACTGCAGGAGGCTATTGTGGGCCGGAAACAGGCTGGTGGGTGTAGAGTGTATATGTGGGTTTTTTTTTGTTGGGAGCAGTTAGGTCCACTGATTCGTCTAGAGGGCAATTTGAATGCCGGTGGCTATCTGTCAATCGTAGCGGACCAGGTGCACCCGTACATGCTCACGATGTTCCCCCAATGTGATGGTGTGTTCCAGCAGGACAATGCACCCTGCCACAAGGCACGTCTCCTTCTGGACTGGTTCGAGGAACACTCTACTGACTTTCGAGTGCTCCCTTGGCCCGCTAATTCGCTGGACATCAATCCAATCGAACATCTGTGGGAGCACCTTGATCGCCATGTGCAGCAGCTGGACCCATCTGTGGACAGCGCTTCAAGCGGAATGGACTGCCATACCATCGGACACACACTGCGCACTTCTTGCGTCCATGCCATGACGCCTAGCAGCAGTTATAGCGGCGAAGGGTTGCTACTCCCATTACTAAGCGGGTGGTCATAATTCAATGATATGACAGTGTATATACTTTGGAATGCTGCATTAAAGTATCAAGATAATATATGTTAAATTCATAGTTTTTTAGATTAATTCGCTCCTGTTAAAGCACTTAATGAATCACTTTAATTTGATCCTTATTGATATTAAGATATTTAAACATTTAAGGCATTTGCAAGAACTGGCAATTGTTTTAAAGCGTATCGCCCCCCCTTTTTTTAAATATCATCTTAAAGATAATATGTTTTTGATGTTCAGAATGCTAATTTATAAATGTTAGATATCCTTGTAGGGTGCAATGTTTTAAATAATGTTATAAATAATTAATTAAATATTAATTAACAAAATATTAATTAATTAGCATTAAAAATTTAATAAAATAAATAAAAAAAAAAATAAATAAAAAATGTTATAAACGAATTAGAAAAAAATAACGCAATCATTTAAGACATAATAAACCGAAAGAGAAAAATTATTTTTGACTGAGGGTGAATGAATTATTGATGTCTATAAATTTACAGGAGCTGTAATAAAACTCGTTTGCATGTTGCGGATGTTCTTTTCCTGCTTTGCTACTTGTTTGGTGTTAATTTTACACTGATACTGGGGTATTCATTTAGTAACCCCCAAGGAGAAATCGATTGCACCCCATGGATGGACTTCACATTATAACCCCAACGACCATGTTTCAGTTTTACCTAGAAAACATTAACGCTGTAGATTCTTCTTTCGTTACCAAATATGAAATTGGAAAATCCAGTTTTAAGAAGCAAAAGAAGTTTAATGGCACTAGAAATAATGATTGTTAGCCATCAAAAGATGCGTCAAGAATTTTATAGCCGTGATAACCAAGACTTGTTGATATATGGAAAAAGGTTATCACAAACATTGGAGATTACAACTATAACTGAATAAATCTATAATATTAGTTAACTAAATTTTTTTATTATGACATGAAAATATATAAATCTAATAGTGCAAGTTTTTTGGACTATAAACTGAATAGTCAACCGCACTAATTGACAAAAATAAATGTACACTACACTGTTTGATTGTTGACTAGCATTTTGTGCTTAAGTCTCACTAGAATGTTTCTAAAATTTGGAATTTCAGAATGTGCGACACTGTCTTCTTAAATTTATACAACAAATTATTTACATTATTATAATAATTTAATTGAATTTTGAAAATGTACTTAATGCAGGTGTTTGGCAGCAAATAACTTCATTGTAGAACACAATTTATTTTATCTGGGAAGTAGTATACATCATCAGGGGATACAAAATATGTCTCTATGTGCGGTTTTTCAGAAAAATATCAATCTGTATTCCATTGAGATCGATTACTGCTTGGAGTCGCAAAGCCACGTTTGCATACGCCTTGCGACAGAACTCAATAATAATCGCGTTAAATTTTTGGGTTATCAGTTCCTTCAGTTCCTCGATGCCGTCAATTTAGGTGGCGTACACTTTCTCTTTGAGATAGCCCCACAAGAAATAAATCGGGGGCGTTAGGTCTGGGTACCGGGCCGGCCATTCGACGGGGCCACGGCGCCCAATCCAACTCTCAGGGAAAGTTTCATTCAGAGATGCGCGGAACTTTAACGCTCTGTGGCAGTTACTGGAAATAACGATCTATTCTCCTCACTTTACGGATTTAATAAACTTTGCTCCGTTCAAAAGTTGTAGGCCGTCAAAAACCTGCACTTTGCGAACTGCTGCAGCGATTCAAGTGGGAGGTTTGGCAACATCCTCCACACAGTCCCGACTTAGCGCCATGCGACATTCTTTGTGTCGGTAAGCTCAAAACGGAACTCGGTGGACAACGATTTCGAAACGATGAGGAGGTGAAATCGGCTGTCACCGTGTGGTTACAAAACGCTGGAGGAGATTTCTGTGCATCCGGAATCGAAAAGTTGGTTGAACGTTCGGATAAATGTTTAGGGTCTCTTGGGGAGTATGTGGAAAAGTGAACCTACATTATATGCTGCTATAGCCGTGTTGCTTTTGTATAGGTGGTGTAATAAATGGCCATACCGTGGAAGTGCAACTTACTTTTTGATCTCCCCTCGTAGAAAAACGGTATTATACAAATCAGAAAATGGAAAACATTTCTAAATAATAAAATATAAACCGGAATAAGAAGAAAAGTAACAAACAGAAATACATGAAAAGCAAACAAATCAAAAAAGAAAAATTTAAACAATATTATACAATCCGAAAAAGAATAGTGCAGGTGTTTAAGAATTATCGCTTAAATTCGTGCTCCGATTAGTTCGTATTCTGGGTGGAGAGTATAGGATTTTGTTGACGACCTCTAGAATCGGTTTTTTCTCAAAATTGACCTGATTATTCAGGACCTTCTCCTTGTCTTGTTTTATGCGCGTTCTTATGATCATGGCTTCATAGGTCAGGATCTTCATAGTGTCCTTAATGAATTTCTCCACGGACATAATGTCCTGCATGGGCCCGAAGCTGTGCTTTTTGGTGAGGATATGGTCCGCAAATGCAGATTTACGGTCACCATTGACCCAGGATAGCGAAGCATTTACGGGCCCGCTAGCCTTTACTAAATTCATGATTATCAAACTAAAAATTTTAGTGAAATTCTTTATAGTAATATTTCACTGGAGATGGGGCCTCGCACAGCTTTGGTCTTGGAGAAGTTAGAAAAATTTTTAATCGGGGAGAAATCTTTAGCAGTTTATTCCGGTGAGCTCTCGAATGAATAAAATGTGTAGGTATTCATATATGTCAACCAAAATGAGTGGATAATATTAGAAGAATTTTTTAGAATTTAATTTATCGGTATTTAATTTATGTTAAGGTGCTAAATAAAATAAGTTTTAAATCCAGTTGAATTATTGAAACAATTTACCCCAAGTTTTACTAAATTATTTACAATACTATGTTAATACAAAACTTGCATAATTAAGGATTATCATATCCGCAAAGACATATAGGCTCTCCTGTTGTATTTTGTTTTAAGAATTTCTCTTTAATGGTGGGCACTCGTTAGCAACCATACCTGTACTCTATTTCCCCCAGAAACACTTTTCTATTCTCGAAATATCCTAATGGAAGCGTTCATCGCGTTCATCCATGACTAGTACTACTAGACTTGGTGGAAATAAATCCTGGGGCAAATCTAATAAGTGAATCTTCAAAAACATGTTACATATATATATCATGGTCCTGAAAGAATTTAACATATCCTTTAAGTCCCTTAGAGTTAATTACCTTATTTTTTGAAGGTTTAAAAATTCTTCCCTATTTGATTTTTTATCGCTGATTCTTGGGAATTTTATGTAATGCATAATCTTAAAGAGGGTATAATTTCAAAAATATGGATAATAGAAAAATTCTGAGCGCGTTGCCTAGTGCCACAAGTTTTGTTTCTCTAAATTTAGGTGAAACTTAGAAGTTTTTGTTTCCGTCTGATAGATTAAATATTATAAAATAATTAAAAAAAAAACAAAAGTCAAATATGTATAGATACTTTAATAAACGAACTCTATTACTTTTTTCCATAACATCAAAATGGAATGTTTATATCCAAGATTATTACAGGTATTTAATGAATACAACCCCGATCAAAGAACCGTGGGATACTATCTCAATAAATGTTTTCCTAGGCTAATGGATAGGAGCAGTATTTCGCCGTATTCAAAAATGTCTTAATGCTTATGGCAACCATTTTGAATATCCGTGGTACATTCGCGTCCCTGCCAAAGAATATTTCTTTGTAATGTGAACTTCTTATAAAGACGGTTCATAGCACACCATTACATTTTGTAGTGAGTTACTTTTAAATTATCAAAAATTAAGTGGTACTTTTTAGTGAAGATTTAATAAGAGCGATATACACAGAAGCAGTTTTTACATAAGCCATGATATATTTATAAAACTAATAAAGAAATCTCTAATGCGAATGTAGCCAACGAGAAGGCAGTCATCGCAAGCAAGCTCTTGTTCTAAGTGATCAAGGGGCTTTCACTGAAAATTAATGAGCGTCACATGACCAATTCCTCAAATCGTTTGAGCTTCCGGGTCACTGTTTTCGATGCTACTGAACATTATCTTGTTGTTGCTAAGCGGCATTTCCATGCCAGTCTTAATCTATGTTCAACTAAATAAAGGTGAATTGTTATTCAGTTGTTGACATTACGCTGACGGTTGTTGACACCTAGTAACATGGAAAGCTTTCTAGAAGTGGCGCCATAAATTTGCGCTGAGAGGTTTTCCTTTTACTTGAACGTAAAACACAAAAGGTTAATGAGCGCACTGATATTTTAGCGTGAAAAGTGTTGAAGAGTTGTCGGTTAATTTGTAATTTTTAAAATGTAATAGTTGGGAACACGGTCTTATGAATTACGTGTTTTCACTCTAGATGAGGAAAAGCAATACTTAATGAATAAACGCAATTTTAATTAAAACTACGAAAGAATTCTATTTCATATTTCTTAGATCGTTTTCTTCTTCAAAATTTAAGAATGCCATTGGTGCAGCGTTTGCGCAATTTCAATCGGTACTTGGAATACTTATGAAAATTTTATCAATGAATTCACCATTACATTAATAAAATTTTTATTTTTAATCTGTTTATAAATCTTAAGACAAAAATAATTTATCAGTATAACATAAGCATCTTTGGCCTTCTAAAATATTAATAGTGTAATGGTATTTTAATGAGGGAAATATTAATGGTATTTTAATAAGTTATAGATGCGCGTTGAATCTCATTTTAATTCTATTCCAGTGGACCTTATTCTCTTCCTTTTATTCAGAGGACTATGCATGTTTTAAAAGCTTTACCACGGAATTTAGAATAACTGAAAAAGTAGGCCTATTTATAAAATTTATTTATTTATTTATTTATTTATTTATTTATTAATTGAACGCCAATACAGTAAAAGAATAACTAACAATAAAAAAAGTAAAACAAAACCATTGACAAGGAATACCAGTGAAGAAAAGATAAAATACAAAAACGCAAATATAGTGAAGGAAGGAGAGGGAGAAATTCATTTTCTCTCCATTTTCATCAAATATTTTAATCTTAAATTGCTAAAAATAATTTTTAAAAGACCGTGACATTGAAGACAAGAGTTGATACATGTTGGAGATAAACAATCCAAATGGTAATTGGTTCCTACACGGAAAATGCTGGAAAAGGAAAATTGAAACGTGAGAGGGACTTTAAACATGAATGGATGAGTTTGACGATTTAAACTTTTCTATCTGGAACCATTTTTTACCCATTTTATTTAAATTCACTTGTTTACGTGTTTGTGCCAAATTTTTAATCAATATTTCGCTCATTTCGTGAATACCTACAGCTCTGTAACTTTCCCCAGCGTCGTTTTGATGATGACAATGCTTGCTTCAACCGTTAGTTTCAATAGTCATTCATTTATTCATAACCCTTGTGTAAATTAATTGAAAAAATGCATGTTTTCTATATTACTCGTAATCCTGTACTTAAAACTAACACGAAAAGTCAGTTTGATCATTTTTAACGTTGACTGATTCAATCATTACGTCAGCAGCAAATGTATTGCATCAGATTATAGAATCCGGCTTGACTGCCGTAGTGTACATTGACTGATTCAATCATTATACGGTATGTAACTGAAAGATGATCGAAACGAAAGTGATATTAATCGAAAATAAATAGAAATTGAAACCTTGATCGAAAAATGGTTTATAATATATAATAAAATACTTCAAATACAAAGTTAATGAAAAGATAATCCGTGATCGGCGTGTGAAAGAATTATTAATCTGGTACCCTCATGGTTAGCCGCGTGTTTTGCATCACCGTCACTCACTTTCGGTCATGACGGTTCTGGGCGGGGAGCTTCCCAATTTGCTTCAGTATTGCGGCTGGTTTCAGAGTCTATCTTTAATATACGTCATTGGTCAGTCCTGCTTTGAATACGCAGTCCGGCTTTGTTTTTTAGGTGGCGTTGATTGAATTTTCATATATTGTTACATCATCAGTAAAAAGGCTAATTTAAGACTTATTATTGGTAGAAATCACGGTCTATAGATATAAATGGTCATCGAGCTTCTGACATTTTCTATCGTTTCGAGAAGCTAAGGATAACAGATCGCGCCAGGTGCCGCATAGATCGCACTAAGGCCGACCGTGACCTAGGATAGAGATATTTTATTGAAACTGAAAATGAAACGAAAGTTACTATCTCCCGATAGGGCGGCGTTGTAAGCGCAGTTGGACTAAAGCTCTAGATTAAGAAAGTACGGCAAACTTTGTCGTCTGCTACCAAATCCGCCATTGTTGGCCCAAATGGCCCTATAAAGTGAGTTACGCTTCCTCTGAAATTCGTCTTAAATGCATCCTTTTCGCAAATTTTCTTATTATTATCGTCTGGAAATATAACTGGCAATCAGTTAATTCTGTAACTATTGATTTTTCTTTAAATTTTGTTTTCAATTATAATTTTTTACATATAAATAATGATAACGTGGAGGCAGTTTAATGATAATCAGATTCAGTTTTTAGTTTATTTTCACTTTATTTATTTATTCTTAATAAACGATTTACATGTAATTAATAAATTTGAAAAAAACACTGTAGTTTTTGTAATTTTATTTATCAAAATA
>JAHWFO010070218.1:0-68411 GCA_023313115.1 Rhysida immarginata | reverse complement strand
TAAGTTTTTGATTTAAATATAAAAATCACTTTGATAATTATATTTTGATAGAAAATTTTAAAAATTATTATTTTGAAAAACTAACAGTTTGATTACAAAAAAATAACTACACATGCAATGTATTTTGAAATTTATTCATTTATGGAGTTTTATAATATTGACGTAAAAAATCTATCCAAAACTTATAGTTAAAATTTTCTATATTTTTTTTCACCCAACTAGCAAATTTTCGTTATTCAATTTCATATTTTATATTCAAGTTTAATGATGAGTAATAATTAACTTTGCTAAAATAAGACGAAAATAACTTGGACGTTTTATTTCAAGTTTTGCCTCCACATTTCACAGACAGTTTAACCTTGTTATATTGAATTGTATTTTCTTAAAAAGAACTATATTCAACAAAAAATTATATTTTCTGATCGTCTGAGAATTGCACAATGCAACATTTCTATAACATTCGGTGAAGTTATAATAAAAACGTACTTGCTTCTTATTACTTCTTCAGATATTTTAACGAATTTATTAACCTCCAAGGAGCATAGATTGAAGGATTCTGAAATTTTGCTTATTCGGATTCAAATTTAGGATCAATCAACGAATATTTCGTTAAAAATTTAATCTAAATTGCATCTTCCACATGCATTTCAATGGTATCTATCGCTGCGTTTGGGCCAACAATGGCTGACAAACTCACGTGACAGCCGTTCTACCAATCAGCAGCTGCGGGCGGCGCGGAAAAGGTTTGCCGTACTTTCTTAATCTAGAGCTTTAAGTTGGACTGATTGTACATGCAGCACCACTTTTCCTGTTGCAATGGAGTTCCCGCCCTATCAGTAGCTAGAAACTTTAGCTTCAGTTTAACTATGGAGCTCGTTGACCATTTATATCTATAAACCGTGGTAGAAATACGAATAACAGTACCCTTCTAATGATGATGTAACAATGTATGAAGTTTCAATGCACAGACGAAGCCGACGCATTCTATACAAAGCCATGGCACTACGTCACTTGGCATTGTTGAAACGTTACGAAAACCGATGGGATATTTTAAATATGAATTTTGTATTTTAGATAATTAAGTAAATACAGTATAATAAAATGCATTAATGCCTAACATGGGTCATTTACAATGCACAGTTTTTAGATCGCGTCGGCTTCGGCACAGGCAACACCACCTAAAGACAAGGACTGAGCCGGAAGCGTCATACAGTGTCAAAACGTCATAAGTAGCCATCTTTATTCGTATTTCTACCAATAATAAGCCCAATATTATGATGAGGTATGATGATGTAACAATGTACAAAATTTCTGTGCGTAGGCAACACAACCTGACAGAAGGCCTGATAACGGAAACGTTATCATTGTTACATTACCATTGTTCATCCTATTTCTACCAATAATATGTCCTAAATTTGATCGGCTAATGATGATGTAACAATATATGACGTTTCCGTTATCAGGCCTTCTGTGTAGGTGTTGGCGCAAGCCACAGCCCACTAGATAAAGGCCTGAGTGCTGTTTTCAAAATGGCGGCGCTCGCAGGCGGACTGTCTGTGTGAAATAAGATGGAATTGAAGAATTATTTCACAAATTTGCTTTAATCTTCTAACGAAATCTAAGTTTTTGAATTTGTCATTTAAATGGCTTTATGTTTCAATCAAAACAATGGCAACATACGTGCAAATAAATACAGTTTCATTTTTTTCAAAGTAGAGCCATATATGGAGGAAGAGAAAAAGCATTTTTTCTATAAAAAATTTCGAAACCATATATGATGGTTTTAGAAATCTGCAAAAATTAGTTCCTGTAATAGATTAATTATTTAGGTTAGATTTTGTAAGAAAATCAAAGCAAATTTATGAAATAATTCTTTCATTTCAGCTTATTTCACACAGACAGTCCGCCTGCGAGCGCCGCCATTTTGAAAACAGCACTCAGGCCTTTATCTAGTGGGCTGTGGCGCAGGCCTTATCTGTCGGTGGTCACGGAAGTCCTCCACAATGAAACGTAATACATGGTTACATAATCATAAATAAGGCAAATTTAGGGCTTATTATTATTAATAATACGAATAACAAAGCCACCGAAGAGTTTTCGAAGTGAAACTTCTTATGCGGCGACAACGACTGAGGAGTGAAATGCTTAGAATGAAATGTTTTTCGCGTTACGGAAGTGATGTAGCTCCAACATTCCAACCTATATTGTTTCCAACAAACGGAAAACACTGATTGTTAACATCCGAGATGGAGAGTGACCACCGAGAGAGAAGGCCTCCGCATTGAAATGTAATTAATACATTGTTACTGCATCATCATAGACAGCGCAAATGCAGGGCTTATTATTATTATTTTTATGATTGTAGTTATGTGAATCAAATGGAGAGTTCGGGCCTAAAAACAAGTGTAGAACGCATGAGAGCGTATAGAGCTAGTAAACGAACTGAAGAAGCAATTCAAAAAAAAAACAAACAACATAAAATGGAAGCTGAAAAGTCTATAGGACGCGTACGAAATTTTCGAGCTCGTAAAGGACAGCACTTGGAATCAAATCCGCCATATACATCTGCAAAAAGGCAAAAACAAAAAATACCGTGAATATACAACATAGCATCCCGCAACAAAAGTTATTTTAATAAAATAATGCAAAGCGGTTATGAACAGTGGATTTGTGCAGTCGGTCGTTTGGCGTTGCCATATTTTTCGGATTTTTTGAATTTGACTTCAGATTCGGATAGACCATCGAAAATTAGAATAGGAATGTCTCTAATATCACCCTCCGTCTCTTTGCCTTCATCAATAAAATTGAGTTGAAAATTTGAAAGTTAAGTAGTTTTCAAATTAATAAATAATTTGAATAAAACATTTGATTGTTGCGGAGCGATGACTATCCGTAAAATTCGAAGCTCAATGATTGTTGATTTAATGAAGACATTCCGCATGCTCGCGTGTATTGTCTTTTTAGGGTTTTAGGATTATCTAAAACCCTATTAACGACCGTACAGATGTACTCGTGCGCTTAAAAAAAAATGGAATATTCAGCTTGGTAGTGACCGTGTTGTAAAATAGTCTCATATTAAGGGTGAATAAATTGGTCAAATGAAACAAAAATTTTATTTCTAAACATATACTGGACAGAGTTTAATTCTATATAAAAAGTAAAACAATTCATCAAAAATCAACGAAGTTATGAGATTTTTCATCACTTCAAAATAATGGAATATTGACTGCAGCGCGTCAAAATAATGGAATATTCCCATTTACATATTCTGAAATAGGATATCCCATTTGGTTTTCCAAGCTAGAATACTTTTTGTTACTATATACTATAATTCACACACTTCCTCGGCTGCTAGAGAATTTCAATTCACTATCTATTAAGAAATGTCAACCAAAAAGGATCTGTCATTAATCCAGCGTAAGCTGATGCTCCAATTGCACAAATCCGGTCGCAAACGAAGTGATATTGCTGAAACAGTTCATTGCTCATAAAGTGCTGTTTCCAAAGTTTTGAAAAAAAGCAAATTCCGGCTATGGATTTTAAACAAGTTGGAACAAACGTGGACACAAACGTGCAACGACGACACTTGAAGAGAGATGGGTGCGCAAAATTGTACCTAATAATCGATTCAAATCATCAAAAGTTATTAACACATTGTGGCGTAAGGATGGAACTGATGTATTCCTAAGTACAACACTCCGGCGCTTATCTGAATTTGGAATTGCTGTTTGCCAAACAGACACCTATGTTGAACAAAACTCAACGCAAAGCACGATTCAAGTTGTGTAAAGCTCATACCAATTGGACTCCTGAGAACTTCAGTAATGTCATCTTCAGCGATGAATCCAGATTCTGTCTACATTCGGTGACCAAGGAATCAGAGTATGGCGAACTAAAGAAGAGGCACACTATCCCCGCACAATGAACAAAAACGTCAAATTTCCAAGCATATTCATGGTGTGGTGCTGCATGAACTCCATGGGTACGGGACAGCTAGTAATCGTCAGAGGAATGATTAATTCATTGGCCAACAGAAATACTGGATGCATTTTTTGTCTCATCATCCGAAAATTTATATGGAGACAGACTTTTTCTTTCAACAAGATAACCCCTAGCTGAACAGAGAACTGGCTACAGGAACAGAATATTCATACAAAGCCCTGGCCTCCTAACTCCCCAGACCTGAACTCCATAGCAAGTCTATGGAAAATCATGAAACGCAAACTGGCAAACGATAACCACTCACAATTCAAGAACTGAAACAGAAGGTTTGGTCGAACACTGATGTCGACAACTGATTCATTCTCTTCCAAAAGGAATTCGCGCTGTCATTGATGCCAATGGTGTCCCTACCAAGTTTTAGTGTTAGTTTGATAGTTTTGCTTTTTGTTACATTGTTTTTTATTATTTGTATTAATATTCTATTATTTTGACGCAGTGCTGTCAATATTCCATTTTTTTGAAGTGATTAAAACTCTCATAATTTTGTTGATTTTTAATGAACTGTTTTATTTTTTGTGTAGAATTAAACTTCATCCATTATACGTTTAGAAATAAAATTTTTGTTTCATTTGACCAATTTAATCACAGTTAACATGAGACTGTTTTACAACACGGATCACTATCCAGTTGAATATTCCATTTTTTTGAAGCGCACGAGTATGTATGTATGTATATCACACGCCATAACTTTTGAAAGGATTGACCTAGTGGCTTGAAATTTTGTACACACGTAGGCCCTATACAGACAACGGTGCGAAAAATATAGCGAATTCTCTAGGATGGCCCGGGGCTCCTCAGGGGCTACTTGTATAAATTTCATGGTTCCTTTTTTATCTTTTGAACAAAGAGGTCTAAAATCCTGAAATTTCGTAAATTTCTAATGCGATTCTAAAAAAATAAAACCAATACACAAGAAAAGTGATATACGCCTCTAGGGTCCCGGCGGAGATCCCGAGGCCCAAAAACAATTGAAGCTATAACATTTGAACGGAACGACCTAGGAACCTGATATTTTGTATATTTTTGGTGAGGTACTAAAAAATATAGCCAACATAGAAGGAAGCTGATATAGGCCTCTAGGTCTCCGCCAGGGGCCTCGAGGCACCAAATACAATTGAGGCACCAAATACATTTGTACGGAAAGATTGTATATTCAAATTGTGTGTAAATTTTATATATTCAAATTGTGGTATTAAAAAAATATTGCAAATATACAAAAAATGCAATATAGACCCCAGCAGAGCCCCAAAGGCCCCAAACACAAGCAAAGCTACAACTTTTAAACGAAAAGGTGTAGAAATCTGAAATTTTGTTTATTTCTAGAAAATTACTTAAAAATTTAGCTAATATACACTAAAAACTGGTATAAGGCTCTTGGCTCTCGACAGGGGCCCTGAGATCTTAATCACAAATCAAGCTCTAACTTTTGAACCAAAAGTCCAGAAACCTCAATTCTTGCACTTAAAATATTAGCTATTATACACTAAAACTTATATAGTCCTCTGGGTCCCTGGCTGGGGCCCTAAAACAAACAGAGCTCTAAAAACGAAACTGGGGCTTAGAAATCTGAAATTTTGTATACTTTATAGTTTACTAAATATTTAGATAATATACACTAAAAACTGATTTAAGCCTCTTAGGTCTCGACAGGGACCCTGTAGCCCAAATCACAAATCAAGCTCTAACATATGAACAATAAAAAGGCCTAAGAACTTGAAGGTTTGTATTTTTACAGTGCGTTACTTTAAAATTATAGACAATATACAAGGAGACTGGTATAGGCCTCTGGGCCCCTGGCGGCCTTAAATACAATTGAAGCTATAACATTTGAACGGAAAGGCCTGGGGAATTTTGTTTAATCAAAGCGTGGTATTTAAAAATTTAGCTAATATATAATAAAAATTTTATAAGCAGGGGCCATGCGCCCTCAATCTCAAGTAAGCTCTAAATTTTAAACCAGAAGTCCAGAAACCTGAACTGTTTATAATGTACACCATAAAATTTTAGCTGTTACCCAATAAAACTGTTATAGTCTCTGAGGCCTCGGCAGGAGCCGCGAGGCTCCAAATACAAATCAAGCTATAACTTTTGTACGAAAAGGCCTAAGAACCTGAAATTTTGTATTTGTGCCCCTCCACTTATTATAGGCGCGAGTTGCTACTGCTCGTAACATTTTGTTGCTAAACCCCTTATATCGTTAGATAACGATGCCATAACAAAATTTTTGTTAACATCGTTCTGGCAATGCAGTAACTCGCATTTTCAACTCCCCCCCCCCCTCCCATTAATAATTTTTTGATTAATTGTATTGCTGGAGACCTCGTTTCAATCTCAAAAGTACACTTTTTCTAAACATTATTTATATCTCTCTAAAGCTTTTCTAACAGTTTTAACACTTAGAATAAGGCTGTAACGTGTATACGCAGAGTAAAAGTATAAAACGCAGTGGAAAATACGAAAACACGTAAACAGGGTAAGGTTAAATAAAAACGTTTAATAAAGTAAAATAAATGTCACAAAAACATGAAATAAAGTCAACGATCAAAGGGTAAGATAAATAAACTAAATCCTAGTTCACAACGTACGAATAAACAGTCATAAATTGTATACCTTATTCAAACAACAACAAAACTAAATGATAATAATTGTTACATATCTGTAACTAAAGTAAGCAATAAGTCCTTACAAACTAGATATAACGTAATCACTTAAATTTGCAGAACAAGCAAATAAAACAAGAAATTAATATTAAGTAGTATACCAAAACACCCTTCCACCGGTTTGGCCGGCAAATTACATTAATACACGGTATACCCTTCGTAACTCTACGGATAACCAAAAATTCTCCTTCCTTAAACAATTATTGTAAGAATAAAACGAAAATAACTATAACCCTTATTTTCTATAAAATCCTACAATAAATAAAAAAGGATGTAATCTACACCAAATAGTCGAGAATATACGACTTGATAGTTAATAAAAGTAACACACAATTCACATGACTAAACTCACAGTTCGCACTTATGGTGGTCTCTAATGAAATACTACCTGAGCAATAAACAGAATACATAATAATGCTCATGACGTGAGGCTGGGAGTAAATACAAACAAACATCCATAAAACTATTTAACGTCTTACGAAACCAGCCTGACACCGTAGAAAGAAAGTTCAAACAGTCTTATCGAGTAAATGAAATAAGTCCGTATTACGGGGTTACGTAATTAGTTAACACTGTCAGAGTCCACGCACGGAAAATAAGAAAAATACAAAGGTTTTCCGAGTTCTATCGTTGAAAATGTCTTAGTAGGGTAACATTACAAATTCGCATACATTCATTAAACCGCCTTGGCGGGGAATAACTGCAAAAGAGTAAAACAGAATGGTTACACAAAAGAAGCGATAATTAAACGGGCTACGCCTCCCACCAATACTTTAAATACAAACACTCTGGCACTTTTCACACTAGAACATGCAAAGCCATATTGTGAAGAGAGGTAGGCACTCAATCCTCCGGGAAAACGCCCTCGCACCGTCGCAAGCCCGTCGAACTCCCGACGGAAGAAATCACTCAGAACGGGCGACAAAGCTCGGGGGTCACAATTAGATAACGTAAATGTACTTACAAAGTAAGCTCCCGGGACCGAGAGCGTTCTTCCCGGATAACTGCACTTATTCCTTTCACTCTGCCGCGTGCAGACTGGAACACTGCTCTTGCAGGAACTTCTGAAGGTTGAAACCGCCGCCTTTGGAGCTTCTCCGCCGAACTCGAACCGTCTCGGCGTCTCAAGCTTTCGCTCCGGCGTTCCGTTGCCTCCTTCCAGATGTTGCTCCGCACGTTCCTGCTCGGTCGAGCCGACGACGAAGAGCCCTTTCTCGTTGGATCCGAGGTTAATCCTTAGGACTCCTCTCCGTTCCGTCGTCCGGGTCACTCTCCTCTTTCTCCTCAAAACCTCCCGCCAAGAAAGCTTCGAGCCTCCGTCCCGAAGCCTCCTTGCGACCTCATTGGCTCTGGCGTGTTGGTTGGTATGACGACACTGCCTGCCCCGCTCCTCCCCCGCCTTAGAACGGGTGAATATGCGAGAGCGGTAAAAGCAGACAGTGTCGCCGGGAATCGAACCTGGTTTCGATTTCCGTGACAAAGGCATTGTACTTTTGCTAGATCGTAAACTTGTATTTGTATAAAATACTTTTCACTGATTACATCATCCAATGTTTATCACTGACTACATAATCATGCACTTAGAAGTTTCATTTCGGTCGGGTGACTCGCGACACACAAGTTTTTTTTTTGTTTTTTTTTGTTTTGTAGTTATCATATAAAAGTATTAAACATAAATTTTTAAGCATGTTTTTAAAAGAATTATAGAGTAAAAAGAAGAAAATAAAACATATGAAAAACTTTTTAAGCACACACTATTGCCTTAGAAAGTGCACATAATTAAATAAACGTAAAAGAGTGGCGACGCTTTTAATATTAAGTTTTAAAATTAAAATACTACGTAATAAATTAAATGCGCCATCACACCTTTTTTTAAAATCATATTTTTTTTTACCTTTTTGTGTATTTTCTAAGGTACAAGTATGTGCTTAAAAAGTTTTTTGTGTTACATTAATGAATGAGGCCGGGTGATAGAGGCAGCGAAGAGCGTCAACAATTTCAATTGTTAACACTATATTACGAAGGTAGTAAAAGTAGGTAAACCAAAGCGAACAGCTCTGAGTAAAAGAAACCATTTTACCAAGCTTATAAGGCGAAATGAATATTACTTTTATAGGCCGTGGTTAAATATTTAAGATTAACGAAAGTGACTGACCAAAACTATATACTATAGAGACGGACGTAAATTTTTTAAAATACTCCTTAATAAATAGAGTATTAATATTTTTAAATACAAAATATATAAGAAAGTAATAGCTATATCGCTATATTATTATCATGGCGTCTACATTTTTTCTCTCGTTATCTGATTATTTCGCACGACGCGTTTTCTGAAGCTTCTTTGCTGCTTCGCTTCCAGTTCTTTGCTCTGCTGTGCCCTTGTAATTTTTCGATATCTCTGCCTCTGTTTTTGTGGTGTCGGCAATCCTCTCATTCCTCCTTGATGCCTTTAGTAGTCTACTTTTCTGCCTTCTTATTTTCCTTTTCCAAACCCCTTTCTCTTTTGGTGCCCTCTTGATCTATCTACTGGTTGCTATTCCTCTGGCCTTCTTCTGTTCCTTGATCGGTCTCTTGTTCTTCCCTTCATCTTCCTCCCGTGCTTCATTGATCGGCTCGTCTTTCCTTTTCTGCACTACTTCAATGGGATTTCTTCTGCGGTATAGTTTCGTGTTCTTTTTGCGCATAGGAAGACCTACTTACACATTCTCACAAAGGAAATTTTTTATGTCACTTTTTTGAATTACATTCTATATGTATCTCGCATCGTAGCAAATTTTATTTTAGAAATTTTTTATTTGTAAAAATGGGCTCGATAAACAGCTTTAAATGTTGTTTTCAAGAAGAGACATTTTGAGAAACTACTTTCTCTACAGTGAATGTGATTTAATCTAAATGCAGGGTTATTCAGAAAGGATACCCTGAAGTCAAGCTGATTTATTTTTTATTAAAATGATATACAAAAACCAGATAGATATCAAAAGATAGAAGAACTTCATAAGATTCATATGATCATTACAAGTGTTGAATAATAACATCCTGGCTGATGCCTACACGGTAGTCCATTTCTTTCCAGACGCGTCTAAAACATCCTCGATTATCAGCTTCACTATACCAGCAATGTGTTTCTTCAAATCGTCCAGATGTTGTGTTAAGAAGGGGAGGTATCACAACATCTTTGACGTGTTCCCATTAAATCATTTGATTGCGGAAGCCAAGCAGAATCTACAAATCATGATTGCCAGGAGAGTCGATCAAGCGTCCTCGTAGGATAGCATTCAGATAGTTGCAAGGATCCTTTATGGAAATGGGGAGGAGCACCTTGCGATCCCGTTGAAAGATTAGATTAGGAAGATCTGCCTAGTTGATGCATAGGGCCCATATTCAGAATGAACGCTCTTGCTCTTGTTCAAACCATTGTTAAGTACAAATTCAATAATATGAAATTTGTATTCAACAATGGTCTTGAGCAAGAGCGCTCGTTCTGAATACGGGCGTTATTCATTCTTTTAAAATGTTTGTGAGGTGTGCTCAGTGATATAGAGATCGGAAAAAAGAAGGGCACTTACTAACACTACACACATGTAAAATGTAATGCCCATCTTTTTGATCGCAAAAAAATATGCAGAAGAAAGAATTCTTCAGAGTTCACTAAACTGGCCGACTTTCCCTTTCCTCTCGCCCTTTATTGCCCAGATATTTAAAGTGTTGGAAGAAATAAAATTTTTTGTTGTATCGAAAATATAAGAAAAGAGCTGTTATTCAATAAACAACAAAGATTGGTCGTTGGGGGTAAAGGCAGGACCTAATAATACAAGATAAAAAAAATTGAAGTATTTATTCGTTTCTAGGAAACCAGGGGAAAAATTAAAAAAAAACAGTATGGACAAAAAGGTTAGGTTAGGTTAGGTTAGGTTAGGTTAGGTTAGTAGGTTAGGTTAGGTTAGGTTAGGTTAGGTTAGGTTAGGTTAGGTATTGCCCCATCCTTAATACTAGTTTATCTTTTGCTAGTCTTATTTTTCAGTATCTCACAAAAGTTTGGTTTTCATCTCGTTTCAGAAAACCAGATGTCCTCACCCTCCCCCCCTCTTTACACGGATTCAGACATTTCTTGTCATGTTTCCGTTTCTGATGGTTATGACAAAGACATGTTCTAATACAAAATAATAATGTTTACATTTGACATTACTTAAATTACATTGCCAACTGTCAAGTTCATATGCCTTCATTTGCCGGGATCGATAATTTATCCGCGCAACCGATTCTTTGGCATCGAGCATTAAACAGCTTCACAGTAGACATAGTTTTACTATTTTTCCCAATAATATTTGCAAACATTTTCTTTGAAACTTATTTCCTATTGAAATTGATCCCTCGTCTATTCTCCATTACGAATTTTACACTGCGTTCCAAAAGTATAAATAATCTAAATAATCAGTCAGAAAAAATTTATAATTTTCTTAATCAATTTTTAATCAAAGCTATACTATTCTTATAAACGTCCCAACAAAATATCGTTTGATTTTATGGAGAAATTCTGTAAAATTTTAAGATTTTTCACAACGAAACGCTGTCCTGCAAATATAAATAAACAAAAAATAATTTCAGAAAAAATTGAATATTGATGATCTTTTTAATACTTTATTGGACCACCATTTGATTTAATCACATCAAAAGCTTTTAATTAATGTATGTATGATTTCCTTTAGTTATTCACAGACACTAAACTGTCTCTGGTGGGCACAAACCCTCCACATGTACTCAATAGGAATTAAGTTCGGCCACTCCACATTCTGTGCTTATAACCAGCTTAAAATCGATCTAAACACTCATATGGAAGCGTTATCTTCATGCAAATCCAGTCTTCAGCAGCAATTTCTTCAGCGATGAGAACAAAAAATTTCTTTAGTGTTTGCTGATAGTTTTCTGCATATTGGCAACCACTTAAAAAGGCAATTATGCCAAACCATGCCCATACAATAACCGCTTCTCCTCTTTGTTATCTCCTATGAAAGTTTGGATCTTGGGTCGGGAAATCATGCCAGTAATACTTCCAGGGCGTCCAAACTAAACTACTTTTCGTCACTGAAAAAGCATGATATTCATTCGTCAATACAAGATGTTTTTTGTCCATTGCAGTCGTGCAGTCTTGTACGAGGGGCGTTCAAATTTGATCTGGACTTTATTTTTTATAAAATCAGGAAACTACAAAAAAGCACACACACATCAGTTATTTCTCAAAGAAATCTCCTTCCTTCTCTACACATTTTCCAGGATTCTGGGAGCATCTGGATACCGGTTCTGTAGAAATCTTCAGGCTGATGTCGAAACCATATAAGGGCAGCCTTTTTATCTTCCTCGTTGGAGCCGAACCACTGCCCTCCCAAGAACTCTTTCAATGGTCCAGAAAGATGATAGTCGCAAGGGAAGAGATCCGGGCAGTATGGAAGATGCGGTAAGATGCCCCATTTGAGTTCCGTCAGTGTGTCCATAGTAATTTTGGCTGTGTGTGGTCTGGCATTATCTTGCAGAAAACAAACACCACTGGTAAGGAGTCCTGGTCGCTTTTTCCTTTGTGCCAGCTTTAGGGACGTCCTTAAAGTTTCACAGTAATAGGGTGCATTTATGGTTCAATAAAAATGGTGCCAACGAATTCAGACGTTACTTTAGATTGCTGCATTGATTTCGAAAGCATTAATAACTTAACAGTGCAGGATCTATTGAATGATTAGCAAACCCATCAATCTCTTATTAACAATGTGAATCAAAGCAAAACATCAACATCGGAGCAAAGGAGAACTATTGATACATTTCTACAAAATTTAAAGGCATGGATACAACACAATTGCCAAATGGAAGAATCCATTTCAGATCGAGGAGCCAATGCTAATACAAGATTATAAGTTCAAAACGACGACATAGTTCATCAGATTGTGGATCCACTATCGTTTCAACATATGGACAAATGAGATAAGTATACAACAATAGTTTCTAGGCTTCATGAACAATTATTTACTAAAATACAAGAACATTATAAATAACAGCAGTCAAATACAACTACTGAAATTAGTAATAATATTGAAAATCTCAATAAAATTATTTCAAATGCAGTAATAAAGGGAATCATGGATTCCCTTAACAATATGATTAAGGATTTGTTCGACACTGTTAAGACTCAAGTTGAAGCACTGATAATTCAAACTAAAGATCTCATCACAGTAATGCTTCCACCCTCAACTTCGTCTGATGGGGTGTGCCAGACTAATACTTTGAACGTTGGTGAATCCTCTATCTGTGCCGTCTAATAGCATCATGACGGATAAAACGCCGGTAACTAACATTATAGACGTTTTGGATAATTCTGAAGAAGAATGCAGCATAGAGGTAGAAAATACAGTGAAAGAAACTATAGATAATAACATCTCACTAATAAGTACTAATATGGCTAAATCTACGCAAAATCAATATATAAAACGTGATAATAATTTCGTGAAGTCGGCTAAAAATCAGCCTCAAAAAACGGTAAACACCTCAGCACATATTAGCAAATCCATAAAATGGAATTTGCCCTTGCGCAAATATAATACGACGAGACTGTGTATCGGAAATCTAGATGAAAATGTGACTCCACAACAACTTGCAAGATCATTATTCGACCATGGATTAGAGGTCCTGCAATGTGGTAATTGGACCACGAAAGCGGGCGTTCAATCAAAAAATTTCTTTTGAGAGTTGCTAGTGATGAAGACAAAGATATTGTAGCCTCTATTTATTGGCCTAAAAGCCTTATTGTTCGTCATTATGGTGGGCATAATCCCACATTATTGCCGAATGCTTTCTCCTGGCAAGCCATTTTAGCAAGGCCTACATAATCAGAATAGGTTAGTTGAGTTTCACTCCAAACCTATCACCCGTTCCGTTATTATCAGTGACATGAATGCCCGCTCAATCAACAATAAAATTGATGACATCATCCATGTTAGGGGAGCCTCATTGAGACAGGTGGAGAAATTCAAGTATCTCGGGATTGCATTCACGAGTGATGGACGGCAGGAGAAAGAATTGGATGCTCGGATCGGTGCAGCAAGCTGTGTCAGACGCGAACTGTGGCGATCCGTGGTAACGAAACGTGAGCTGGGTAACAAAGCCAAGCTCTCCGTCTTCAAATATATCTTTGTCCCCATTCTCACCTATGGTCATGAGGCTTGGGTAATGACCGAAAGAGTGCGATCGCGGATACAAGCGGCCGAAATGAGTGGCAGGTGTTACTCTACTAGATAGAGTATACAGCAGCACAATAAGGGAATCTTTAGGTGTTGAGCCGCTACTTCTCCGCATTGAGAGATCTCAGTTGCGCTGGTATGGCCACGTGATACGGATGCCGCAAACTAGTCTTCCTAGGCAGTTGTTATTTTCCAAGCCGGTGGGTAAGAGACCAAGGGGTCGGCCTAGAACCAGGTGGCTAGACTACATGGAGAATTTGGGTTCGAGTCGCTTGGATATTACCAGGGAGGATATGCGCCTGATGGCGGAAGATCGCAATCGCTGGAGATCCCTAACGGATAAGCGGGTTTTGAAAAGTAAGTAAGTAAGACTATCATCTTATGGATTTCGTAACATAAACCAGATATTTGTACGAGGGGCGACTGATAAATAAGGTCTCCATGGCTGTAACTTTTTTATTTGTTAATACAACCGCTGCAACGCCTCTGGTGTGTGGTGACTCGTGTGCGGGCGGACGTTATCGTACTCCAGAAGAGGGTCCAAAGCTGCCATTCAATCCTAGTGTCGACAACAACTCCGGAATTCCTCTCCGACGGGTTCACCCAACTAGTCACGCGTTGGCGCAATGCGTGGAAAGGGATGGGGGACTATGTCAAAAAGTGAATAGTGCATTACATAGAGGACAAATGTGAGTATAAGATACAAAACGAATTTTGAAAATCGGTTAACAAATAAAAAAGTTACAGCCATGGAGACATTATTTATCAATCTCCCCTCGTATAATAACTGAAACTTGGTTATCCCAATCGCAAACCTACAACTTCTTACAAATGCCTAATTACGATTGTATTCGTCAAGACCAAGAGACCAGAGGTGGAGGGGTAGCGGTCCTCATCTCAACTGACTGGACTTATCAGGTAAAGAATAAAGAGTCTATATCTGGTTTATGACTTTAAAGAAATTAATTGGATTCAATTTAGAGATGTATTATCCTTACTTGAATGGAACAAATATAGTGAAACTCGATCTGTTAATACAATATTTGCCATCTTGGAAGTTAATATCTGACAGGCTTTGATTCTATCTGGATTGGTCATAAAGAATGTTAAATTATAAAATAGTATGCGATCATGGTGGAATTCAAAAACGTTTAAGTCGTGGAAGAGCAAGAAACAATCTTATGCTAAATTTAGGTCTAATCCCTCCGAACATAACAAGAAAGCACTTAAGAATGCAAATCGAATTTTCAAACAAATTCGACAAGCTAAGCATAGTAATTTCGTGAATGTAAAGACATAGAGATTTGACTTATGGAAATGCGTACGTTCATTTAAAAGAAACAAGCAATCTTTTCCGATAAATCTTAGTGAACAATATCTTAGATGGATTGACAACCCAAATAATCAAAGGATGACCTATAACATCGATACTACTAATCGATTAGAGTCTCAACAGATTACTGGCTCACTCCCCTCGCTTTCTCATATAAGGACTATTATCAAACAGAGCAATAATAAAATCTCTACCAGAGATGGGGTATTAACAGTTACAGTAATGAAAAACTGGGGCCAGTTTGGTAACGCAATATTTCAAATGTTGGTTCACATGATTATTTGTACTCAGCACTTTCCATTGGATTTTAAAAACACGTTAATTATACCAATCTATAAGAAAGGGTCGCTTCAGGATATAACAAATTATCGACCTATCTGCACTTTATCCTCAATTGCTAAAATATCGGAGAAAATAATTTTTGCTCATTTAACAGAAAGCCTTTGGGCCGTTATACCTATGAATCAAGCTGGCGGTAGACCAAAAACGCCGATAATATATATACTATTTTTCATTATATCATCAATGCTATTAATAACGGAAGAATTTGTTACTTGGTCAAAACAGATATTTCGAAGGCGTTCAATACCATCGATAGGGATCTTTTGATTAACCAACTTGAAAGGCTTGACCTTGACCAGGTTACCATAAATCTTGTCCAGGACTTCTTCCGAGATAGAATAAATTACCTTGAAGAATCTACAAGAGGCCTACTACAAGGTACTCCAACAGCAACTGCTTTCCATGCAGTGGCAACTATGGATATTTTTAATTTGCCACTTAATTGCCGTATCAGCTCTTACGTTGATGACAATTTTTTATATAAAGCCGTTAGTTCTTCCGAAAAAGATTTAGCTCTTCAACAAATACGTGATGACATAAAAATGTTAGGTGCTTGGTATACGGCTCACGGATTAATGTTCAATGAATCCAAAACAAATATTCTGCTTATTGGCAAAGCAAAGTTTTATCAAAACTTGTAAAATTCTGAGCATTACTTTTGAAAGTCATCTATCGTTTAAAGAGAACATTGAATTATTGATATTAGATTTGAATCGCCTAAGATTATAATTCTCCAGTTTACGTAAAATCTTAAACCGCAATAAAATTATTAAAATAATCAAGGTCTTATTGTTTCCTAAAGTAGAATACGGCATTATACTTTGGTCATTTGCCTCAAAAGTCCTCATAAACAGGGTTAAACTTGCTTATAATAACGTAATACGATCTGCTTTGGCCTTATCTAAATACACTTCGATATCAGAAACTTGCGTAACTTATAATATCCCTAGATTATATAATTTAATTGAATATGCCAGTTTAAAAGAGCTTTATTTAGCATTAATCAGATGACATCTGTTATCTCAAATTTTCTTCAAAGCTTTTTTCCTTATAATACTGTTAAAAGTTGGAATGCCCTATCTTGTATAACGAGAAATCAGATTTTTAATTGCACATTAAAGGCCTGTAAGAATCACACACAACATATATATCGTTTACTTGAACAAGCAAGATATTCAGGTTAACAATCTTTTAATACATATCCCCTTGGGATGCAAATATTAATATAGAATTAATGTCCCAGAATACAGTCGCCATCACTTTCGTTGCCTACGGTATCAACTTGAATTTCTTGGGTCGTGATGAGTCAGTTTATCACCACTCCATTCTCCAGACTTCCAGCCTGGTGGTTTTGTGATCCTCGGAGAGTTTTGTGATCAGGTATCCATCTGGCACAGATCTTATTGAATTTCAGCTTATGGTCTCTACACAGCAAGTGCTGATATTCAGTATTGAAGCCAATTCTGGGACATGAATCCGCCTGATGTCCCTTATCAGGTCATTGTTTGTGTGATGATGCTATCGTTGACACCAGTTGCTGGTCTTGCCTTTTGAGGGTCATTGCCGGTAGATTCTCGCCCTCCTTCAAACTTTCGGCACCAAGCAAAGACGGATGATCGAGAAAAACATGACTCGGTGAACTGTCTTTTGAAGTCTGATAAATTTTAGATGCTTTCACACCTTCGTTGTGGAGAAACTTGATGATTATTCGTTGTTCAACTTTGATCGACACATCACTGTCCGCTATTTTGTTTAAACAAACAATCGGTTGTTATGGCAACCGGATGAGTGGTGCTGCATTTGCAAGACAGGCGGTAGTTGCTATCCCAACAATGAAAGTGTAGATTTTTACCAAAATGAAATTTACAAAAAAATAAAGACCAGGTCAAATTTGAAGGCCCCTCGTATATCACAGTTAGTTTTGGTTTCCTAATCGTTGACTTATATTTCAGGTTATTATTCATTTACAGTCTTCTGTGGATGATGCTTTTGGAGATGCTGATGCTTAATTCTCATTGATTTCACCGAACTGAATTTTCTTGATGAGCAGCTATTCGGAAGATTTGCCTATCATCTCTCGAAGTAGTGGATTTCGATCAGCCAGAGCATCGTTTTTTAAGGCTCAGAAGGATCTTTTCTTAAGATTGAATCGATGACAGCAACGCTTTTATCAATTTTCTTTGCAAATTCTACATCACTTAATCCTTCACTTTTGCATTTCCAAATTTCTGCTCCTCAATATCAGTTATCTGTTTTGAACGTGGCATTTTTAGTAACAAAAAAATTGTAATAAAGTTGAAATACTCCGAAATTCATAATAAGCTCTCCCTGAAATTTGCGTGTAAACTTTTTTTAATCAAAATAAATTTTTTTGTAACAAGTTGTGCAGTTATTTATATTTATGGGAGAGAGATTTTGTCTCTTTTTGCGAAAAATCAATAAAATTTAACCGAATATCTTCATAAAATTAAACGACATTTTAGTAGGATATTTATAGGATAATTCTGATAACTTCAGGATAATTCTCTAATATTCTATTTGGTTCTAGAGAATTATCCTTTTTTGCTTTGATAAAGGATAGGCTCTATCCGAAACGTCAGCTTTTTATTTGATTTTATAGTCTTACTAGGCGATATGCCCGGCGTTGCTCGGTCTGTTTATTTGATGAAATTTTGACGGCGTTTCCCTTGCGCCATCTCTTGAGGAAACAAACAAACATAAATCAAAATATATTATATTTACCCCACCCCCTCTCTTTGGGGACATTTAAACCTTACTCTGAACCTAACGAACATATGGTGCGAATATGAGCTCGATCTGATAAGTGGTTCAAAAGTTTTTAGAACATTTACAGACGCACACTAAACCTGAATTTTTATATAGAAAGATTTTGATTTTACTTATTTTTATTATTATTTTGTTATTTGTTAATTATTATTTTATTTTTCATTTTTATTTATTAACGATAATCTAGGATATTTATAGGAATGTTATTGCTTTGATAAAAAAGTGATTAAGCAAATTATAAATAAATAAATTTTTCTGACTGATTATTTACATTCTGTATGCTTTATGACGCACTGTAATGATATTATCAGAACAGAAGGGAGGAAAACTTCCACGATCTGATCTGTTCCGTTTTCATCTTTTAGAAAACCTGAATTCCCGATCTGCGAGCTGGGTGCCCACCCTATCATAGGGCCTCCATCTTGACTACCTTGTAGTCTTTAAGAACACCTGATGACGGCCGTGCTGTACCGAGTTCACGATAACCCAATTGGTAGAGGCAATGATGACTGGTTCGAATCCAGGTCGTGGAATTTTTCCTTCTAGTTTTTCTGATAATATCATTAACTTATGATTGGAGCATTGTGTCCATTTTCTATTTAATAAATTCTGATGCACTGTAACGTTAGAAAGACCTGCGTTGAATATTTAAATATCATTGCATTTTTACGATCAACCGTCTCTACCGTGTCATTCTTGCTTTGCTACTGCTTACGAATCACTCAGAAAACGTAGAGGGAAGAAACATTCTCAAACTGTTTTGGATAACCGAAATTTTTTTCATCTTTATAAATTTAGGGATCAGTTCATTCTTCCATGATGAAATTGTCATATAATATACACTGAATGGCCAAATTATTATGACCACCCCATCAGTACACCGTTGGATACCTTCGTTGCCTTCAACACTGCGGCGTTTCTTTTGGGCATTGACTCCACGAGATGTTGAAAGGTGATGCGAGGAATATGACAATATGCCGAATGAGTAGCACTGTCCAGTTGTGTGAGATTTGATGGTTGTGGAACCATCTGTCTAATGGCTCTTTCAACTTATGCTCAATTCAGATCTGGTGAGTGTGAGGGCCACCTAAGTAAGGTAAAGTCTCCCTCATGTTCTTGCAACCACCCCTGCACAATATGAACACTTTGGAATGGCGCACTGTCTTGTTGAAAGAAGCCATCTCTAATGGGATACGCCTGCAACATGATAGGATGAACTTGATCAGCAAAGATACTTAGGTATGTTGTGTTATTCAGAAGTTGTTCCACACCAATTAAAGGACTCAAATCATGCCAGGAAAACATGCCCCAATGGGACAACACTGCCCCCACCAGCTGGAAGGGTTGTACTCAGGCATGTGGGAACCATGCTTTCGTGCTGTTACCGCCAAATTCTCATTTTGCCAATTGAATGATGCAACGGGAAACGTGATTCATCGAGCCACATGGCATTTTTCCAATGCTCGACTGTCCAATCCTTGTGTTCCTGTGCGAATTAGAAACGTTTCATCTAATTAACTGTAGACAGCAAATGTATTCGAACAGGCCTTCGGCTTTCATACGATGCAGTATACGGCAAACAGTGCATATATTCCGAGATCATTTGATAAGATCCCTGATTAAGATCTGTAGTAATTTGATGCACTATTGCCCTTCTGTTGTCTTGTACCAGTCTTGCCACTCTCCATTCTGCCCGAACATGGACTAGTCGCTAACGACCACAACTCGCACGTTCAGACCCAGTTTTTCGGCTGAACAGTCCAGTTTTTAATTTGTCTAACAACAACTGATCTTTAACGAATGCAGCTGTTTTGCTAATATTCGCTCCATGGCTCCGAGCGCCAACGATCATTCCACGTTCAAAGGCTGTTAAATCGCGTCGTTTTCACATATCTTCAGAAGCAAATCACTTCTACTGTCGTGGTAAACAATCTGCTTCCCTATTTATAATGTCCTGGCCCTCTAGCAACTTCAGCGCGAAATCATAGCTAATTTGCCTACAAACGTCTGGCCATTAAGTGTATATAATATTTATAAATGAATGAAATATCTTAGTTCTTTAGTACAAAGTTAATATTTACTGCACAACAAGGTGTAAGTTGTCAATGAATAGGAACACTCTCAAACTTTATATCTTTATTTCACGTATAGCTAAATCACAAGCTCGAGAGTCCTGAGTGAAATCGTCGATTAAAAAAAAAGAGGGGGGGGGGAGTTCAGATTATATTCCCAAGACGGGGGAAGCAGGAAATTAAGTCATGACTGAGAACAAGTCCCCTTTTTTGCTAATAGATCATTCCCAATCTTGCGGTTTAACTATACATGCGCATGCTTTAGGGTGCTGTCATTGCGAAATGGCCATTTCGCATTTGACCACCCATTTGCATTTTTTTCCGTGGGGGTATCTGAAGATATTTGTGCTTCAAAATCTGAGTTAAGATGGTAACCTATGTTACAAGATTTGAGTTACGACGATAAATTATTGCTGCTATTGACACCAACGATATGTATGAAAATAACACAGGTCAACGATGAAAAATTATTTTGAATGAATTTGCCTTATTCTTGTCTTTTTTTTGTGCGCTGAATCCGAATCTGCTTTAAGATTTTTTTTTTATCACGTCACGTTTCCAAGTTATGCACATAGAGACTGCAATGTTAAAGAAATGGGTGTTAAGATAAGCGACTGCAGTGTTAAATTATCCATGTTTTTATCACATGGAAATTTATCAGGCTCCAAACTTTGAATAATACAAAAGTGTTTCATTGAAAAACAAGGAATCTGAGATCAGATTCGGACTCAGAACAAAAGAAAGTATAAGAATCAGCTCTTAAAGTTAAAGATGCCTTTTAAAAGTTTTTTTTTTTTTGGCCTGTGTAATTGGACTATCGTCTGGATTTGCCGTATGACAAGCGAGTCTCACATTGTTAGTGATTCATTGTGTTGTAGGTAAAGTTTGAGAGTTTTATCTATAGATTGGTTCTGTAATAAATAGTTACTTTGTACTAAAGACATTCATTTACAATTAACATGTATACAAGTTTTGGAAAATTAAAACAACAATGTAAAAATTAGTTATTATTTTTAGTTTCCACCAGTGAAGCACATCCTCTTTGACTTTGTACCCAGTTCTCCAAGTAAATTTTCTCTAGACCTTTTATTACTCGAGGACGACTATATTCAATTACCTTTTTAGAAGACCAAACTTATTGAAGCTACGGAAACTATATCAGATGACAGAGGGAATGTCAGAAAATGGTATTGCTTGGAATCCCATCTCTGCCTACTTATTCTTCAGCGTAAGATCTGACTGGATGCTTTAACCTTGTTTGTTTCGTTACTTTCCTTAAACAGTGATTCCAGATCTTCGGATAATTATAGAATAGTTATATACCAGTAATTCCCGAAAAAAATAAAAAGAAACTTTAAATTTGTCGAGTGAACTTTCTTTAAATACAATTCTAATTTAAATATTATTGTGTAATATAATTTAATTAATATAATTTTATAAATTAAATAAATGAAAAAATTTAATTTTTATAAAGTCAAAACATAGCAATCAATTCTCTAGGGTGGCAGGGTTAATACATTAAAACCTGTAGTGATCTTAGGAATGTGTTTAACTTTACGATTGTGCGACTTTCTTTTTTAGAAAGGTAGGTTACAAGCAAGACAGGTAAGAAAAGTTGCTTTTTTTCACCCAAGATTTTTTTCCTTTTTTTTTTTTTAAAGCGTGCCATTTCACGACCTCTTTTTACGACCATATTACATTTTATATGTGTCTCTTGCGCAGTCTTTCTCTCTTAAGGGAGAGAATTTAACGTGGTCCTATTTTTTCCTTTGCTTTCGCTTAAGGCCGACTTGTAGTCCTCGTGTCTTCTTATGCAGCTTTTAAGGGAAAAAATATAAATTTATAGCTCTCATTAACACTTTACGAGACGTTAAATTTTAAGTATACTCGAACCATATTTTAAAAAGAACTTTAATTTTTGAAAAATTATTTTTGCATTTAATAAAACATAAATTCTTTCGAATGTTTCTTTGTCACAGGTAAAAATAAAAGAAATTAATTAATTGCCATCGTTCTAACGAAGTATATGCTTCGACAAACAACTTTTAATTTAATTATTAAGTGGCACTTAAACTGAATTTTTGAAGAAACATCTGTGGGCCTCAATGTTTTTTTTTAAATAAATAAACTTTTTCTTATATACAGATGAAAGACATCGAAGATACTGCTTTTAATAATGGAGATTTTTAAAACATTGAAAAATTTAAATCCATTCATCTTCAAATATGATACTCTTCCAATTATGGTCTTTGACAGAATTAACGAAACTGAGCGTGTATTGCATTAAAGCCTTGCCTTTTTATTGTTACCAAATATTTCCTTTTATACTGATCACAGGTGTTGCAGAAGGCCCTCCAAAATCCTAACAGTCAATCGAAGGGCCACTGTGAAACAAATAAAAACAACTTTCAAAAGATGGAGCATAGAGGAATATCTTAGAGCAAATAACATAGCATGATCCTTTGGGTAGCAGAATGCCATCTCAATAATAATTAAAATTTTGCATCCTATAAGGATAAGGTACACAAGAGGCTAATTGGTTTTCAATCACGTATTGCATAATTTATTTTGTAACCCTTTTAATATTGGATGAGCAAAATTGCAATTTGTAATTGGTAACGATCTGGTTCCATAGTTTAATTGTGTTATATGGAAAACAGTTTTATAGGACTGCTGACAAGATTTCTTTGGTAAACGATTGTAGTTATGTAAAGATCTCTACGTTATCGGTAAATTTCTTTAATTTAGTACCTAAACTGACAGTCTCAGAGGTTCGAATGTTGAAATGATACAAACCTTTGTAATTGATACGTATTTTTCTGAGAAATAAACGCTCTTATAACTTTATTATAAACATTTTAATTACAATAGCGTTCTCTGCGGACAAAATTGGATTAAGGAATACGAAAGCGGACATCCGGAATTGGAAATTTTGATTAGAAGAATCAAAATTTATGTTCTACAATGCAGGTAGATTTAAATAAAACACTAAAAATGTCACGGGAATTTGTGTATGGAGATGTGAACAAAGACGCCGAATCGTAGGTAGAACAAGAATTGTTGAATGATAGTAAAAACGTATTGATATAAATAAAAATAGGAATTAATACATAATGATCTAGGTCCTTGCAGAGGGCGTATCTTCACTGCAGATACAGTATGTAGATGTCTTCGGGGTCAATGTCCCAGAATGATATCCTGGACACCAAACCAATTGCCGTTTCTGTGCAGAATAAACTAAATACGATTAACGTTACAGAAGCCACCAGCAAACAAAAGATATAGACAATAAAATTATCAAACCTGTATACGTTTCACCGAAATTATTTTAATACTCTTACACTTGTATTTCACGATTACTCACTTTTTGATCGATGAAGCAATTCTTGCGCCCACGATTACTTCTTCGGTCTTCAAATATTTGGAATAAATGGATACGATCCACATAGTAGAAATGCTCCTTGGTTCGTCGTCTTTATATAGGATCACTATGAGTCAGCAATAAATGTAAGGCAAACTTTCCTACGCCGATGAGGTAGGTGCAGTAAGCTGGGTTCGTCGGTGTTCAAATTTATTCATAATGCCGTAACCACCATAAGTGTTCAGGATTTGACAATCTACATATTGTGTTAACTCTTCAAATGAATTAAAGACATTTTCTCTAGTTAAGAATACGGAGAGTTGTTTCATGTTTATGGTAATGAATGATTATTAAAACGTATAACACGGGTTTGAAATGCACGAGGCTCGTGCAATTTTTCCACTTGAGTAACTTTTCGGTAACATTTGAAGTTAAAATAGCGTTTTTCATTTTCAAGTTTATTGCCAAAAGGCCCTCAAAAATTGAATAGTTCTGCGAGGGCCGTCGTAGCCCTTTCCGGCGCTGATTACTCTTATTCCAGAATAATAAAACATTGTAAAGGGAAATGTTTCATTATTTCTAAGAATAGTATAACAGAAGTTTTCAAACGCAAAAGACAAATTGATCCAAATAATCAACAGTTTAGCGCTGCCGAACGAAAAACGCACCCCCGTTCTTCCCGTACAAAGGCTAACATTCGAACAGCAGTCCTTACAGAAAATCTGCCAACACCTCGGGGCATTGCAAGCAAGATTGGAACCTCTATTTACTTATTTATTTATTTATTGGTAATTCTTGTATACATTTGGTAATGTATTAATAATGCTTGTATAAGTACAATGAAATCTGTTAGTTTTAATCGTATTTATCAGATTATGATTTAAGTAATTTAAAATAAATTATACAACGTTGATACAAAGTTTGTCAAAATTTAGAATAGTGTGACAAGGGCCGAGAAAGAAAATTATCCAAGAGGCGAAGCTCATATTGGATATGTTATAAATAAAGAAATAAGGGAATAAGGAAAATAAAAAAATAAACATTTTTATAAAAATTTATATAAAATTTATATAATTATAACCTATAAATCTATAATCTTACAAAATTTACAATTTTTAATATAAAATATTTAGACTGGAAAAGAAAAAAAGTGTTCAATATTTGTTACTGAAAAAATCCATTTCTTGAGTTCAGTACGCCAATTTCTAATCAAAGCTTCACATATGATATATGTAGGAATGAGATTGTATATTCTTTTAGAAAGAAAATAATATTGATGTGAGGCAAAGGTATGGATTATTCGAAGTATTTGTATTTGGTATGATAACATACAGTATATCTGGTCTTGTAATAATTGTGCGAACAAAGAGTAGAATTATTAATTAAAATTACATCAGTTACAATTTTTAATATAAATATTTTTCTTTTGTTAAGGAAATGTAATTGATAACCATTGCCAAATAAAATTCCCAAAATAGCATTATGATATCCCTCTAGTTTTTTAATATGAGTTTATATGAGCCTCCCCATATGATAATTCCATACTGAATAATTGAATGATAGAAAGAAAAATACAAGTTTCGCAGTAGTGGTGCGGGTACATAATATTTCAATTGAATTAAAGTCCATCCAATATATTTAATTTTCTTTAATAGTGATTGACAATGTAAATCCCAACTAAATCTATGGTCAAAAATAACACTAGTCTGCTGTATATATCCACATCCATTTGAACATAAGAATCTATGAAAATTTATCGGATCATAACCTTCAATTTCATTATAAGAAAAAAACTGATATTGCATCGATAAACCGTATTATTAATCAATATTTGAAATTAGAACGCCGCCATAAGGCCCGAGATCACGCTTTGTTGCCAAGGCACATTGCAGAGAGGAAAAACACGTGCTGAATAAAACCCTGTTGTGGAAAAGCAGTTTGGCTTTTTGTGTGTTTCCCGATGGTATATCCACAGTTTAAGGTAATTTACTATTTTGTAGTTCTTAACATTGTAGAGAGTCGAACCAAAAGCAGAATACTGTATAAACGTTATTTGGCTTGCGACGAATAGAAGGACAGTCACCTTGGAATTGGCTTGTGTCTATTTATCAAGAGATGGCAAGATACGGGCAATTTTTATACAGACGACAGGGTTGTACGACTCGTTCTGACTGAGAGCGTCGATGCAAGGAGAGTTTTCCGAAAGGATTCATAGTGGTTTCTGGGTACAACTGCAATTGACAACTGACATCATAAAGATGGGATCTAAAGCAAAGATAATCCTACTATCAGGAAAATTTTTGGGAACACGTATATCGTAACGATATACCACGGTTATATGGCCCTTGGGCGCAGAACGTGTACATCCACCAGAACAAAGCATCTAGCCACACTAGTAAATCGACTGTCCAGTACTTGCTCGAATAGAACAGAAAACTGGGTTTATAGTTATCCTGTTCTCAAACATAACTGTCAAGTTACCCGATATCTCTCCCATGGATCTTTGTCGATCTTAAAATAGCTTTTCATGGAAGACGTCCGAGAACACTTTGTGGATTATTGAAAGCCTTTCATGAGGAATGGAACAGAATAGATCTCGCTATTCTCCGTAGAAGTTTCTTATAGTGAAAACTCAGATGTTCTAGTGATTGATAAAAGAAAGGGCCATCGCATAGAATATAATATGTGGTGGAGAGATGGGCTCCAGTAGACCTACAGCAAGTGTATTCTCGTCACCGTAAATATGAAACAAACCCTCCCGTATTTTTGGACCATATGGTAATATCTTCAATGTGCTTGTCTTGTGTGTGTGGCTTCAACGGTAAAAAGACATTAAAGATCCCAGATTGAAGTCATCAAAATTCCAAGTAAATTCAAAAAAAGGAATAAATATCATATTGATGTTTATGAGATTTTATATTGACATTTCAGACAAATAAAATTTAAATAATTTACCTTTAATCTAATTTAAAATTATAAGAGATGCAATTAAAGTTTAGTTTTCTTAGTTTTTGAGTTGAGGTTCATTAAAATGTTACACATCATAAATGTTTATAATGAAATAAAAATGATTAGCCTTAAAAATATTATTTTTTACTTGCGTTTATTTTATTGGAATTGGCACCTATACTCTCAATATTTCTACAGTTTTCTATATTTTGAAATTTTCTGTAATTTATATAATTAATAAAGCTTTTTATTCTGTGGTTATTTATGAACAAATTCTATCGCCCTGAAAAAATTTTATAATTTCTTTATACTTAACGAGAGGGCCATATATTTTTTCTTTTCTTTTTTTTTTTACCATTTTCTGCAATATAACTAGCATTTAAGTATTGTCAAAGATTTCCTTACCTACTGTAGTTTCCTTACCTTAGTAGTTTCTTTAAATAATAAATACAATTTTTATGTTTTAAAATTTAGATAAAATTTTATCTCAAATTTACCTGTTGATTTATTTTACAAATTTACAGGTGCAAATTTTTATAATTAAAAGTTAATTGGTAAAGCATCTGTGTAATTTTTATTTCTTGCCTTACCTGCATGAAAATTAATTAGCTTTTTAAGAACGCGTTAATAAGAGAACTTTCTAGAAGCGCGGCATAAGATCATGGAAACTTAAACTTAAATATAATTTAACTTTTACATGAGTTGGGGTTAACTTTATTGCAACTCTAAAAGTTGGCCTTACATATTAAAAATTTTTAAGAGCTTTATTCTGAAATATTACGTTGTAGGTGAAATAAAATGCAACCATTCTAGACTCTTAATGGGCAATAAAAGATCATTTATTAAACGCGCTTCATTTATTTGTCACGAATTAAAGGAGATTTCCCGGTGAAGAATAATTTTTGCATATCTCCCTCATATGTCGTGGCTTATTTTATGCTAATTATTTAAAAGTTCAGAGAAATTCATTTCAAATCATCACGAAGGAGTACTAACAAGAAAGACTTAGTTTCACTTAAAAAGGAAATATTAAATTACACTTTTCTACTTGTATCAAATGTAAAATAAAATTCTATTTTTAAAACATTAGGCTTTAAAACATTTACAAATAACGGTATTTTGAAAAATCTCCCCAAACTTTTCAAAAGAGCGGATTAACTGTCTGTGGATAGCATACACAAAATTATAATTGACAGGATAAAGTAAACCGCGTAATCAAACTGTTAATAAAATCCTTTATTCTAGCATTTCTAGCTAAACTATTAAAAATTTCACAAACCTCAATTAATCTAGCTAGGTTACAGGAATCATATAATATTTTAATATAGATATGTAATTACAATGTGTGTGTGTCAATCCATGAACAGGTCACACATAAAATACAAGCTAAATTATGTAATCAAGCTAAAAGCGAACAACGGACACTCATTCATTCATCAAGAAATCTCCAAAAATATGAAGCCTACAAACATGAAATTTGGCAACGTCTGTTTCTCTTGGCTTCTAGGTCTTCGAGCAGCCTTCTTCACTAGTGTACAAAGTCATTTACACATCTTGGAAAGAGTAGTGTAACGTGTAAATAACTGGGTAAGTTGAGCTAGGCATAGTGGAAGACTTAGAAACACGTACAGTGAACGGATTAATAAATAAATAATGTTTATTTGATGAACATAAATAAAATCAAAGCAATAAATGAAATAAGAAATTGTAACCTTAAGCTAAACACTTCAGGTATATAAAGTATAAATGGCAAATAATCAAACAATTCTTACTGATCTAATACTAGCCAATGTCAACCAAACAAACCCGTTGCTTAATAAATACAATTCGTATCATAATCATTGAAGCCAATCACATTTCAGACGGATTAAATATTTAAGTTCCATAGCAACATAATTCTCTAATGAGGAATACTAATGAATAAGAGGATAAGTGCAACATGGCACCATTGCAAACAACACTTGAATATTTTGCACAAAACAAGAATGATTTCTTAATATTCAATTCCTTATATAAAGAGTTCAATGAGTAGCAAAAAGTTCATTGTCCTTAATGCCTATTAACGTTTACTCCATTTGGCTAATGAATTCCAGAGCACATAACGTAACATATCACATATCAACACTCAGCCTTAATGAATTATTAAGCTTACATAAGTAAACAAACATAATACTTAATAGCTATAAGAAAGCATATCTATAGCCGGCTTAAAACTCGGCCCACAGTGATACCACTAATTCAAAAATTAATGTAATTATCCCATAAAAGCAATAAAGAATTAATCCTATTAAACAAATCTAAATAGATCAAATAATATTTCTTCACAGTATGATTTACTTCCAACAGTAAAACGTGAATTATCAATAGAGCCGAATCTTGCTCTGACAACTAATACACTGAATACAAAGAAAGTATTCACAATTTATAGAGTCAAGTTCGTGAGAGTCTTTTAACAATAAAAAGCCACTGGTGGAAACACTCGACACTCAGAAATCAAATAGTCGCTAAACGTAAATGATTAGCACAGTTAGACACTACAGTACATAATTACAAATATTAAATATTCTTTACAACTCACAGTGTACTTATTACAATTATAAGGCCACCAACGGACTTTCGAAGCACTAGGCCGGATTACGATAAAGCGTAACTCCTGGCGAACATAGGCCGTTAACCCGTACGGCCATAATTCTCGATACCCGAGCTCACTGAAGCCCGCTTTAAACAAATTGGCATTACTGCTTACAATTAAAGCAACACTTACTAACATGGTCGTTCGGTCTTCGATAGCACATCTCATTATTTGCCGCGACTCGGGAATCCATGACTGTGGAGGAAAATTGCTGGCACTGCTCTCCTGCTGCCACGTTGGCGAAACCTCCGCCACGCTTGCTTGCCTGCATGGCGTGTTCGCTGGCCGCAAAGCAGATGGCTTCTTCGACGGACTCCATGAAATCTCCAACGAATTGCTTCCCTCTTCACTCAGCTGGTTTATCATAGACAGATCGCTACCATGAATATCTGCTTTCCCGAAGTCGAGGACGGATCCGACGTCCTTCTCCCTTGGCCGCTCACTCCTTTTTCTTCTCCTCGTTCGATTTCGTCTCCTTCTCCCGCGCAGTTCGCCATCGAAGCTCCCATTCAGAGACTGTTAAGATAATGAGACTGGGACAGTTTTCACTTTTCCCATACTAAAATCTGTAAGCGTTTTTATTGGTGGCTCCCTCTGGAAAATGTTGCTCAAACTTAAGGGATTGTTATTATATGACGTATAACAGCTATTATTATGTGACGTGAACCTTTTCCAGTTGCTCGCATCCACTTCGTTTATTTTATTGCATGTTTATATTCGTTATATTTATTTATTTTTTTTTATATATTTTTATACAATTAATGGTGAAAAGGAACTTTCTTTTTTTGCATTTCCATTAAAGGAAGAAAGGTGAGTAAAAATTATTTTTTTTTAAATCACATAAACAAAGAATGTGTAAAAGTCCAAAGATTCGTTTCTTAATGTTCTCGGCTGATGTCTAATTCATGCTCTGAATTTATTTGCGTTGTTTATGTAGCATATTTCTCTTTATCATTTGCATTAATGTCTCTATGGCCATCTGTTACCTATATTCACAATCACGGGACTTATGTGATTTTTTTCCGCGTGAATTTCTCAAACAATTTCTAAAAAATATGGTAAATCATTTACTTATTACGTAGAGATCACACGCTAATAAAATTAGAGCATGAATGCGACAGGACTGACCAATATCATCTGAGAAAATTGGGGAAGGCTACTCAATCTGTGTTTATGTGATTTAAAAAATTAAATTCTCACTCACATTTCTTCCTCTAATGGAAATCCAAAAAAGGAAAGTTCCTTTTCGCCATAACAATTGTTACAATATTTTGCCGCATAAAATTTACTACCCATTTAGGGTTGTTTAGAGTACAGGAGAGCAAACTACGCCGCACGTATCAAGATAGTGGCGAGAATGCTGTCGGCCATCTCTCATTTTCACGCAGCGTTTAAATCAGAGACAGTCGCAGAAACAGTCTCTGGTTTAAATCGAATCAAAAACTGTAAATTCGAAACTTAAAAGCGCCATCGGGATAATGTTGCCTAAGCTCTAAAACAGGAAGTGGTTACACAAAAAATGATGAATTGGGCAGTCTCCTTCTCCGACTGTCTCTGCTCCCATTGGTCGGGATGTGATGATCGCTCTGACGCCGTTGCTGATGCCGCATTCTCTCTCTCCCCGAGTGCCAGAAGAACCGAGAGCGAAAGCGAACGCTTACGTCATCGGAATTCGCATTAGAATTCGAATTCCGTGACAAGTAGTTTCCGAATCACTTAAACATCTAAACTAACAGATTTCGAGTTACGCATTAAACATCTCTTAAGCGCTCACATGTGAGTACTAACTAGCACGTATCACGATGTTGACTGGTAACTCCGAAACTACTCACTGAATCACCCTGTATAAAAGGTGTCCTAAAAAGAACTGACAGGTTATAAAACGCAAGCAAACGGTGAGGGATATTAAAGTATTTTTGCAGGAATGTATGAGGCCAGGAATTTGTTTTGGTACGTTTCCTTGTGTTAGAAACAAATTTCAGCAAAAGGTGATGCTTCGGTTTCTGAAGCTGTCAGTCATTGCAATACTTTTGGAAACCATAACACAGTGTTCTAGAAACGTATAACATATGCCATAATCTTAAGGGAAGTACAAAATTAGTACCCATGTTTTGCAAAGTCCCTACTGGAATGGCTTCATATTCATGACGGATGGTTTGCTGCACTTCAGCAAGCGTGGTGAAATTCTGTCGTTACACTACATCCGTCAAGTTGCTCCAAAGGAAGAAATCGCACAGAATGAGATCCGGCGAATACAGTGACCAATCTATATTCTTGCGGTTGCATAGTGGTAGTGTAATGCAATGACGCGGTTATCAAAATATTCCTCTAAAAAATGAAAACCTCACTAGTCTGATGAGGCGTCGACCATCTTGAATGAACCAGGAGCTGACGGGTGAATCGTCCAAATCAGCGGCTCTCAACCTCTTCACCACCGCGTACCGATAAAACAAAACCTGTAACAACCGGGTACCATAAAAATTATAAGGGAAAATGCTAGAAATGTCTTCACAAAAAAGGCACTAGCAGACGGGAAATGTTAGACCTGATAGATTATAAGAGACATAGATTGCTCCGAAACTTCACAGAAGTGTAAACCTTAACTGGACGAAAGAACAGCAATAATTGAGTCCTTTATTTTGATAGTGGCCTAAGTCCATTTATCTTTGATTCGAAATATTGTAGTGTCCATTTATCTTTGAGATATTCGAGATAGTTAATTTAAAAAATATTGGTAACTGATAACATGATAGTATGAGGGGCGTTCAAATTTGACCTGGAATTTATTTTTTGTAAATTTCATTGTTGTAAAAGTCTAAATTTTCATTGGAGTTTTCAAGCGTAGAATCAGAGATGGATGAAGGGGGGTATTCTCATCTGTTCTTGGTAGAATCCTATCAATGACGTCATTTTCTGCCCAAATCGGCAGCAAAAGTTGAACTGATTCTACTTTGAAATTCTGCCGAAATCCGCAGTGCGTCTCTCTCTCGGTGGTCACGCAACTACCATCTGTCATACATCTACAGCACCACTCATCCGTTTGCCATGACAATTGATTGTATGTTTAAACAAAATGGCGGACAGTGATGTGTCGACCTAAGTAGAACAACGAATAATCAACAGAAGACAGAGAAACCACTGATCCACATACTTTCCGAGGATATGGATAAGATACGTTGACGATGTCTTTGCTTTAGTGCCCGCTAACGAGATTCAACAACTGCGCAATAACCTGAACAACCTGTGTCCCAACATCAACTTCACCACCGAAAAAGAAGACAACTGTAGCATCCCCTACTTGGACTTGATGATAACCAGGAACAACCATCGATTAGAGTTCAACATACACCGGAAGACGAATTTCGTGGCCAGTTATATCAGGAGTGATTCTAATCACTGCCAACAACATAAGCTGGCTGCGTTCCGTCACATGGTGCTGAGGGTCTACACCATTCCCCTGAGTGACATAAACAGGAAGATTGAAATTGGAAAGAATGGCTTCCAAGAAGGGGTAGTAGAAAGCTTGATTAGAAAGATAGAACGAAAGATAGCCATTAAGTAAACTACAACCCTACAGAACAAGAAAGAAACCAAAGGACGTATTATCTTGCCATATAACAAGCACCTAAACAGAGGAATGACGAAAATCGCCCGTGAATTTGGACTGGAAATTACATACCTTAAGTAGAAGACTGGGCAACCCCAAGGACGTGATTCCGGTAGACCTCAGACCCGGAATATATCGACTGCCGTGCGCTAAATGTGAGTCCGTCTACTACGGATATTCCCGGAGAGCAGTGGCCACCAGGATAAAAGAACACCTTTCTTGCATCAAGAATGGGAAATACGGCGTATCGAGATTCGCAGACCACATTCTAGACCAGAAACATGATTATCGGTTCGACGACTTTGAACTTCTCCACAGCACGAGGGACCCGCAATTATTGAACTTCCTGGAGAGCTACGCGATCAGCCTAGAAGAACCGAGAAAACTCTTAAACAGTGATAACGGCCCTCTTGATCTGTCCCATCTGAAGACGGTTGCCAAACTGTGTAAGTTCAAACTCGCCCTACTAGCAACAACCAATGAGATGACTTCCCTAGACAACCAATGACGTACATCCAACTGATGACCTCTTTACTGGAATATTTTCCATTGGCTAGTTAATTATCTTGTGTAAATGCAGTCTATTTTTTTTTCTCTTATGTATAATTTATTTGATTGGCCCTTAGTGCCTGTAATGTTCTCACTTACCATCAGAAACGGGACGCCATGAGTCCGCACGATAATTGGCGGTACATACCTCTTCGTGATCCTATGGTCTTTATTAGCCGAGCGACCTTGTACATTCTTCGGATTCCTCATTCTAGTCGCGCTGACGACTTCTTCATTTATACTGGAGACGGTCTTTAGGTTATCGATCCTCGTGCCTTTTCTGAATTTTTTATTAGTGACACCAATCCAGGGACTGTCGTCCACTTCTTCATCAGTTCCGTCAGAGTGACTTCTCTTACAGCCACCGTTTGTCGAACAGTCACTATTTTCTATTATATCCATAGACTCCATACTATTAGAAGAGGAAATAGTTTTTAAGACATTACTTACCTTGCTGCTATCAACTGGATTATCTTCCGTGGAGTTACTTGCCTTCGGAGTCCCGGAGCATTTCCCAAAGGCTTCCTTAAGTTCGCTTATCTTGTCAATAACATCTCTACGAGAGTCCTTAATTTCCTTATTGAGCTCGAGAAGCATGTTCCAGTCGAAAAGTTCGCCGTTCATACGGGCAGAGCTGAAACCATCAAGGTTAAATGTGAAGATGAAGAAACACACAACAGGTTAGTCTCTGGCATTAAATCTGATAATATTTTAAAAATTCAGCATCATCAACTGAAGTCGGAGAAGGTCTTGAAATACGTAATTCGTAATGTGGATGTTACGTATGACCTCGATGACTTCCAAGAAGACCTAAAAAGAACCAACTACTTCCCGGAAAAAGTTATTCGATTGAGGAAAGCCAAAGGATCCATTGATATGCCAATGGTTTTGGTTCTACTCCCGAACACCGAACACAACCAATCATTGAAAAACGTAACACGTATTGGGCCGCTGCTAGTTTCAGTGGAGGCCTTTCGAGGGAACAAGAAGCCACTACAGTGTTGCAACTGCCTGCGCTTCGGACACGTATCCATGGGCTGCACGGAAGATCCTCGTTGTAATAAATGTGCTGAGGGGCAACAGTCAAGAGATTGCCCCAAGATCAAAGGACAAGACCCCCCAAAGTGCATCAGATGTGGTGGACAGCACACATCAAGCTACAAGAAATGTCCAAAATACCCCCAGGTTCAAAGGATGTCTAGTTCTAAAGTGACAGCAGGCAAATCCTATGCTGCCGCTGTGTCTACGCCGGAAGATAAAGGTCTCAACATCAACGACCTACCAGGTATGTATAAACAATTAGGACGTATCTTTAATCTGTTTTCTAATCTAGGCAAAAGTTACCCACAGTTGAGTGGGCTCCTTACGACCAACTAATTTTAGTATGGCTGCACAACGTTATACTGTAATCAACAAAGGTGAACTTCGGTGCGTGATATGGAACGCTAGGGGCATTCCCCGAAAGCGTATCGAGTTTCACAACTTTCTGATAAATCACGAAATTGACGTGGCTTTCCTCTGTGAAACTCACCTCAAACCAAGCCAAGACTTCAAGCTACCTGGCTATTGTGTGTACCGTAAGGATCGAATGGCTTCAAATGCTGCAAGATGTGCGTCTGGGGGCGCTGCGATCATCATTAAGAGGGGAATTCAACACCAAGAATTAGTATCCAAGTCTTATGCAGGTATGGAATCAGCCTCCATCATTATCAAGGACGTCTCCTGTGGTGAAGTGAAGTTCGTAGCGCTCTACAATTCACCTAAACATTATCTTGACATTTGCGAGCTTGATGAACTCTTCAGTGGTGACACTCCAGTCGTCCTGGCTGGTGACCTAAATGCCAAGCATCCAAGCTGGAACTCCAGAACGCAGAATTACAACGGCATGATTCTCTATAGGTACATACAAGGTAGAGATGATATCATCGCTGCTGGACCTGTGGAGGACACCTACTACTGCGACCACTCCCCTAGTAGTGACGTTTTGGACATCTCGCTCTTGAAGGGTTTCTTCAAACCGTACAATATCTTCACGATTGATGACCTTTCTTCTGACCACAAGCCTGTGGCGTTGTACTTTGACAATGTTGACATAAATTTCCGAGAGGAACTCGTACATCATCAAGACTGGAGGCTCTACAAAGATATTCTTAAGGATTATGGCTACCATCCCGACGTTGCTTACTGTACAGAGGACATCGATCAACTTGTTGATGACATCACCAGATGTATTAACACTGCCATAGAAGTCAGTAAGTATCCATCAGAGAAAAAACCTTCTCATCGAATCCAACTCTCTCCTGGAATCCAACGCCTAATTGCTGAAAGAAACAGGACCCGTAGACTTTGGCAACGCTATCGTGAAACTTGGCTCAAAACCAAGTACAACAGGTTAGTGCGAAGAGTTCAAGAGGAGATAAAAGAGCTTCGCGACGCTAGATGGAATGAAAAACTCAAAAGCTTGATCGGCTCGCGACAATTCCATTTGGAGTATGGTTAGAGCTTTACAGAAGAAGAAGAATGTTATGCTTCCTCCACTCCGTACACCACAAGGTAACTATGTGCAAACTGATCAGGACAAGGCCCAAGTCATTGCAGATTCACTGGAACTGCAGTTTGTTACTCCTACCAACGATAAGCCCGAGAGCCAAATCATGTCTCGGCGTGTGGAAGAAGGTATTTACAACTTTGATGAAGTCCCGAAGCATTTTACGAAGTACAACATCGAGGCTGGTGAGATCGCCAACATCATAAATAAACTGAAAAAGAAGAAGGCTCCAGGAAACGACAAGGTGAGTAATAACGCCCTTATGAATTTCCCAAAGAACTTTATTGAATTTCTCACCAATATCATTAGCGACTGCTGGAAATTTTCTTACTTCCCTGTGGCTTGGAAGAAATCTATTGTGTTGAGTATCCCAAAGCGGGGACAAAATCCTGCAATTCCCGCGAGCTACCGACCTATTAGCTTGCTACCCTCGATGTCCAAGGTGTTGGAGAGAACGATCCTTGTCAGATTCCAAGATCACTGTCTAGAAAATGACCTTTTACGGGAAGAGCAGTTTGGCTTTCGTGCTGCCCACTCTTGTCCGATGCAGATATGGAGGCTCGTTGAAGACCTGAGCACCCCCCTGAACCTATCCAGGTACTGTGGGGTGGTATTTCTCGATGTCAGTAAAGCTTTTGACCAAGTGTGGCATGAGGGCCTTGTCTACAAAATGATCAGAGACGGGTTCCCTGCCGATTTGATCTTGATGGTGAAATCCTTTCTTGACGGCAGATCCTTTCAAGCCAAGGTTGGAGAAAATCTTTCCACACCCCGTGTTGTAAAGGCCGGTGTCCCTCAGGGTTCTGTCCTCGGGCCTATGCTATTTAATTACTTTGTACATGATTTCCCAAAACCCGATAATTGTAATCTGTATTTTTATGCGGATGACACTGCCATTATGACATGGGCACACCAGCCGGCTCACGTTATCACTCGGCTGCAGTGCGCCTTGAAGCAGTTCGAAGACTGGTTTAACTGCTGGAAGTTGAACCTTAACGTCGGAAAGTGCAAGGCTTTGTACCTCAATAGGAAGCTGAAGCATCCCCCAGATTCTCTTGTTCTGTTTAATAAGAAACTGGACTGGGTGGACAACTACAAGTACCTGGGAGTTATCATTGACTCAAGACTCTCGTGGAACCAGCATATGTCCTATGCTCTGAACAAAGCGAAGAGGGCTAAGTACAGTATCATAGCTCTTATGGGTCGCAACAGCGCCCTCAGCATTGACAACAAGCTATTTCTGTACAAATCGATTATCCGGACCATACTCTTCTATGGGATGCCTGCGTGGGCGACTATCTGTAAAAGCAGATGGAGTAAACTACAGACATTCCAGAATGTTACCCTGAGGACCATTGCCCAGCTGGACAGAAGGACGGTGAAAAACCAATCCATCCACCTCGATTTAAACATGGCCCATATCGGTAAGTTTATACAGGATCTCCTTTTGATTATGATACAGAAGATGAAGACTCACGACAATAAGCTTGTGAAAGGGATACTGGAGAACTCAATGAATATGAACTGGCATACGAAGTATCGTAAACCGAGGCACGTTCTTGATATCAATTTTGAAGATATTAGCAACGTCTCTTTCCCAGACTACTGGAAGATGTGATAATCTTATTTCTCCTTGTATTTTTTTATTTCGTTTGTTTTTTGTTTCTGACAATCGTCAATCTTACTTTCTTTTTTGTATAATATGGAAGACCGCTTGGGTTGGTTAGGCTTCTTGACTACCTCAGTGTATTTCCTTTGGAGTTTATTCTGGTTGGATGAGCTTTGTGAAAGCGCTGCTTTCGTCCCATCCTAACGAATGTACACTTCACTGTTCGATTGTCGATTGTCGACTTACCATCAGATATTCTGGAACACCCGCTCACGTTTAGAAGTTTCCTCAGGCATCGCAGGCCTCGACACGTTCTGGACATCAATTTCGACGACATCCAAAAGGCCATCTTTCCCGAATACTGGATCTCATAGCTCCTCGTGCTCCTCGTCAATCAACAATCAACTCTATCGTCCTTATAGCAAAGGACCTCATCTTATCCTCTGGATTACTTAACTAGGTTTCATTTGGCTTCTTGCCTAATTCAGTGTACTTCCCCTGGTTACTTCCTGGATGAGTATGGCAGTGAAAGCGTTGCTTTCGGACCACTCGTCTCGTTTTCCCTGCACTGTTCGATTGTCGATTGTCGACTTACCATCAGAACAGCTTGTCTCTCTGATCATAGCTTCCCTTGGATGCTGAAGAAGGCAGCTTGGCTGCCGAAATATGTATTCATCAGAATAATTTCGTTATGTGGATTAGTGGTTTCTCTGTCTTCTGTTGTTTGATGTCCATCCACAGTTTATGGCTCCTCATATTTCGGTTTAACGAATAATCATCAGAGACATCAAAGACAGTTCACCAAGCCATGCTAGTTCAAAGATCATCCGTCTTTGCTTGGTGCCAAAAGTTCGCAGGAGAGCGAGAATCCACCGGCAATGAACCTCATAAGGCAAGGCCAGCGACTGCTGTCAATGATGGCATCATCGCGAGAACAAATGAGCTGATAAGGGACAACAGGCAGATTCATTTCCGAGAATTGGGTCCCTAAGCATCTCTCCGAGGATCACAAAACCACCCGTGTGGAAATCTGTTCCACGCTGCTGCAGCGATATCACAGGGAAAGTGGCAGCTTCTTAAGGAGTGTTATGACTACCGACGAGACATGGATTTATCACCATATTCCTGAAAGCAAACGTGCGAGCATAGAGTGCGACACACTGACTCACCACGACCCAAGTAATTCAAGATGACACCGTCGGCAACGAAAGTGATGACGACTGTATTCTGGGACATTAAGGGTATCATTCATGTCGATTTTCTGGAAGAACGTCGAACCGTAAATGCACCCTACTACTGTGACATTTTGAGGACGTCCCTAAAGCCGACACAAAGTAAAAAGCGACCAGGACTCCTTACCAGTGGTGTTTGTTTTCTGCAAGACAATGCCAGACCACTGCCCAAGTGACTATGGATACACTGACGGAACTCAAATCTTACCACAGCCTCCATACAGCCCGGATCTGTCCCGTTGCTACTGTCACCTCTTTGGACAATTGAAAGAGTTCTTGGGAGGGTAGAAGTTCGGCTCCAATAAGGAGTTCGTGGTTTCGACATCGGCCGGTATCCAGATGCTCCCAGAACGCTGAAAACAATGTGCAGAGAAGCAAAGAGAGTCCCTCTGAAAAATAACTGCTGTTTGTGGTTTTTTTATAGTTTCCTTATTTTATAAAAAATAAAGTTCAGGTCAAATTTGAACGCCCCTCGTATAATAGGAAAATAAAATTACCACTATCCACAATGAAATTTATTCATACATGAATGTACATTTCTGCCGCCACTTGCCTTTCTCAGCATGTGATAGTAGACAGTTACAGTGATTGGAGAAAAAATATCCAGAAAAACAGCGAATCAGAGATAAAACAAGTTAACTATAGACTGAACCCAAACTTTATGAGTCACTCAGAAGAAATGCTTAATGACCTCTTATCATCCCACGCTGATAAGTCCAGAGGACCAGAGTCAACGTTCAACAGCTTGGTTGGATCATTTTTAGTAATTTCCAAAGATTCCTGAAATTTTAAATCTTTTGGGTTATTGCAGTAATGAAGAACTTTGACGTGGTCGATGGAAGCTTGGTGGCCTGTCTCTAGTATGTGACGGGCGAAGCTAGACACTTCGGGCTGATAATTTCTGATACAAGCAAGAAGTTCCTTCATTCTGGTCTTGATATTTTTCAGACTTTGATCCCAGTAAATTCCTGATCTTTCTAAACTGGGAATTTGGTCTTAGGCAGATCCAAGAAAAACGAGAAAATTTCTTTTAAAATGATCTCTATGGATGGACCTCTCCAAGTATAACACACATAGGCTAAATAATTTCTTGGTCACGTACTGTGCCCGCGCCACGAGAAGGCGGTTGCGTTTCCAAAATCTCTCATATGGCGCGCTAGGTGCTTTGGCCAATCCATTTTTCTATAGGGTAGAAGTAGTTATGCTGGAGAAAGAAACAAATGCTTCCCTACAGAACATCAATTTTTGTTCGTATTTTAAATTAACTTTTCAGTGCAGAGTTTCACATTTTCAATAGTTATTTCAAAATTAAGGGAAAACCATCCCTAGAAATATTCGCGTATTTAAATGCCTAATCGAAAACAATTTAATAATAATGTATAATTGAGAATAATGTATTTTTCCATAAAAATTTGCATGTCCGGTGCTTTTTTTTACTGCAGGCTGCTTAATCATTAATAAAAAAAAAGAGAATCAATATGATTTGACTGCAAACGAACAATGGGACGTGGTTCAAAGTTAACTGACAAACAGCAAGCTCAAATTATTCCCTATCATAACTGTGGGGAAAGCGAAAGGTTGCAGCATTAATTAACAGATCAAAGACTGTTGTGCATAATTTTCTACAAAATCCTGAGATGTATGGAAAGGTTTGCCGTCCTGGAAGACCCAGTTAGGTGTTAGAAAGAGACAAAAGTGCTATCCTTCGAATGGCATTAGATACTGGCTCAACATCAGCAAACATCACTTCATCTCTGAATCTTCCTGTTTCACCTAGAACAATACGCCGTTTATTCCATGCATCCAAAAACCACGTCTATACGAAAAAGAACTTAAAGCCAAAGTTAACTTCAAAATATATGAAAGACAGATTGGCATTTGCAAGATGGTATATTGGAAATAGTGAAATGTGGAACCATACCATAGTGATGAAAAAAAATTTAATCTGGATGGGCCTGATGGCATACGGTTCTACTGGCATGATCTTCGACGTTCAGAAAAAATTCTTTCAAAACGTGTTCAAGGTGAAGGCAGTGTGATGATTTGGGCTGCGTTTTCAGCAAAGGGAAAATCAAGCTTAGCGTTTGTCAAAGGGAAATCAACAGCCGACGATTATCAGGACATTTTATGAAATTACCTGTTGCCATTTAGAGATGAATTGAATGATCCATACATCGTATTTCAACAAGATAATGCACCTCTCCACCGTGCAAAGTCAACGCAAGAATGGTTTTGTGATCAAGGACTGACTGTTTTGGACTGGCTAGCATGCAGTCCTGATCTCATTCCAATAGAGAATTTATGGGGTGATCTTGTACGAAGTGTATACGCAAATGGAAAACAATTTGAGAATGCAAAAGGCTTAAAATGTGCCATTCAAAAAGCATGGAATGAGATTCCTTGTGAAAGACTGTTAAACTTGAGTCAGACAATGACCAACCGTTTAATTGAAGTATTAAGTTTAAATGGTAAACAAACTAAATATTAATATTATTTATTTTTTGAAAAAAAAAATTATTATTTATTTTCCTTAAAAAAACATTGTGATCCTATAATTTTGTCCACTGCTTTCTATAGAGATTATTAAAAAAAACTGAATTTTGTCATAACTTTTTTTTATTTTTTTATTTTCTTTCACAAATAAAATTATTTATACGTTAAAAAACAGAAAATATTTAAAAAATTAAATAAAAATATTTTGTATTTTGTATTTCGACTGGTCCTATTATTATGTCCAGCACTGCACAAGTTTCGTACAACAGCATAGATTGTTATAGCGTTGAACATAACGAATTTTGTGCCTGGAAACTATGATTTGCGTACAACATTGATTTTCTTTTACCATTTGAAGAAAACTGCTGTAGAATCGCATCGAATGTTTGTCGAAGTGTACAGTGAGCATACTCTTGTTAAATTACAGTGCTTTGAATGGTTTAAAAAATTCAAAAGTGATGATTTTGATGTGAGAAACGAAGAACGTGGAAGACCTCCAAAAAAGGGTGTGAACTATTATGTACTGCTGAAACCTGGTCAAACCGTTAATACTGAACGCTACCGACAACAAATGATCGTTTTGAATCAAGCTTTGCGTTGGGAGTCAAATGATGGCTGGATTGTTGCTAACACTCCGATGGTCAGGTGAATTTTCCGCTTCCAGGTCTTGTTACTCGTTGGCCTCGGGTGGTGCTATTACAGAAGTAGGTTCAAAGTCATAATTTTAGTGTTTCAACAATACATTATTGACGTCATGTTCAGGCTTGGTTTCAAAGCACAAAGCTCCTCAGTTTCAAATGTTCAACCTATATTTCAATTGTTCATTCTTCCATAGAAACATCACAATCGTCCAATCCTGGGTGACTCCGTATATTCCTATCTGGATTGTTCACGTTGGTACTGTAGAAATAGGTACTCCCAGTCCAATTGAGAACCTATCCTCGGTTATCCAACGATGATTGAAGTAACGTGGTCCTCTGTCGAATTGCCACCGCGGATAGGGACAACCTTTCAGGTATATCGACTGACCGGCGTCATCTAGCAGGAGACAAGAAAACGTTAGGACATTAGAGATGAGAATAAAGTTTAAATATGACACAAAGCATCACTTCTAATCATAACTACCCCTCGACGGAATGCAACCAGCCAAGCGTGGCAAATCGCCCGAGCGCCCGATTGAATCTTCGAACTCGCCTGCGACCGTGTTTTCCCGCGAGGGTTGATCTACTCCGATCAGGAGAAATTCAAGCCCAGTATGAGCCTCTGCGATTCTTTCAAGTTCCTAGCTCTATGTGGTCTCTGCTAACGCTGACAGTTCTCCCTCCGTCGCTCTCCTCCTTGAATGTTGGGAGTGGATCTTCGGGGCTTTCCTCTATCGTTGCTTTACTGATAGACGAACGTATACCTCGGTCGGAGCCTGTAAGTATATCCATTACTCATGGATTTATCGTTAGCATAAAAACTCCGGTCTCTAAAACTTCGTTTTATTTGAGAAGTCTTAGCAGTATCAACAAAAGCTTTAAAAGTTCCGGGGAATATTTGAAATTTAGTCACTTTGTATGAATTTAGCTCCGGACGACGTTTCTCTTGATTTACAGTTTGGCCATCTCTTTGCCGTGTTCCTCCACGGTCACGCTCGAAGCTGACGGAATGCAGGCAATTTTTATCCTTCGCCTGCCTCTCGTCCTTATCGGCCTCGGTGGCTCAGGGGTTGCGTGATCGCCTCTGATGCCCGAGGACGCGGGTTCGACCCCGGCCGAGGACGACGAGGATTTTTTTTAGGGGAAAATCCTGAGATCACACACTTCCTTCGGAAGGGAAGTAAAGCCGTTGGTCCCGTGTAGTCGTTTACCGGCTGCACTTTAAAGAACCCTCGCGAAGCAAAATTTGCGGCCCCTATAACGCCGTACTAAAATGACCATAGCAGTTGAAAAGGACGTTAATACCAAACAAACCAAACCAAACCTCTCGTCCTTTGCTGTGGCCTTGGAGTATTTCCTTTGACAATAATTATTAGCATGGTCGGAAGAACCTCCATGTACCTTCTGAAAGATAATGTTTCTATCCGCCTTTGCTTATCCCTTGTCGTGAGCAACATACTGGAATCCCTTCCTTCCATTCGTCTTTGAACGTGCCAGCCAGTTCTCGGTATCATGAACCTTCTCATAACCAAGCTTCCATCGCTTTTTCCTTAGAGGCCTCCAGCACTCTCCTCTAACATTCCTCGATGAGGTATGCTTTCTCTCATTTCTCTTCCCGCCTCGTTATTTAAACACTCCGCCTGATTCTGGTCCCTTTTTCTCCATCAATCCACGTGAAGAACTCCTCTGCTCTTCGTGAGCTCTTCCTTTCTTCCGTGGAAGAGAAGCCCGGCGCTGAAACAGTCTAGGCGAGCGCGGCCATGTCATGAGGAAAATCATACTCCGTATTTGCCTCATTTCCGCAATATGACACAATGTCGAATTTTCCTGCTTCAAATCTAATTGTACACAAAATTCGAGTATGAGCATTTTAAAGAATTCTTTCGTTTTTCCAAAGTGAATATAATTGTATTATTTCTAAAGATTTTTGTGTTTGTACTTATATTCAGCTTCGGATATTGCAAAATTTCATCAAACAAACAGCCCGAGCAACTCCGGGGATATCAGCTTTCTATCTATCTTCTATACATATAATAAAACTGTAGCCGACCCGGTGCTTGTACTTAGAAAATATTTAAGAAAATCTTATACGGCAGGTCTTACTAACACTAAGAGAAGCCAAAATAATCATTTTTAGAATTTTTGTCTGTCTGTATGTATGTTTGTTTGTTACCGCATCACGCAAATACTACACGAAATTTAACGCAGTTTTCACAATTGCATTCTTTTAGTTGTAACTTAAAACCTGGTGTATGTTTTATCGTGATACGCCTTCTAGAAGCTGAGTTCTTGGCTAAACCCTCTTAAGCTGGTAGTTGAATACAAGCAAAGATGCGGTCAAAGTATACTTTAGTTCACAAAACAATCAATTACGTAACAATGTATTATTATGTGTTCAGCAACAAATGCATAGCATTAGCTGACAGTTTTGTTACGTTTTACGATCGTTAAAAGACATTGTTATGTTTGGGCTGTAGTAAACCACCTCTACTCAAAGCCTGAGCGCGAAAATTTCATAATCATATCTAGTCATAATTTAGGGCTTATTATTGGTATAAATGCGATTAAAGATGACTACCTATGACGTTTTAACAATGTATGACGTTTCCGCGCTCAGGCTTTCTCTTTAGGTGGTGTTGGCTGTAGCAACACCTCCTAGAAAGAAAGCCAAACAACTGAAACGTCATACATTGTTACATCATTATAAGTCGACCAAATTTAACGCTTATTATTGGTAGAAATACGGTTAACAATGGTCGAAATATGATGATGTAACAATGTATGACGTTTCAGTTGTTTAGCTTTCTAGGAGATGTTGGCTGTAGCCAAAGTCGAGCAATTGATGGGCAAAAATCGACGCATTGTTACGTCGTTCTGGTGGTGCCCGTAGCCCACGAGAAAGACAGGCCTGGGCACTCAAAAGTCACCTGACCATAGTAGTCTGAGCAACAATCCAAATTTCATTGTCTCCATCTCGGATTTTAACAATCGGTGTTTTTTAATTTGTTGGAAACAATGAAGGTTGGATTGTTAATAGACCTATCTTGGTCAGGTGACTTTTCAGTGCCGGATCCTGTATTTCTCGTTAGCCTCGGGTGGTGCTTTTACAGAAGTAAGTTCAACGACAAAATCTTGGTGCTTCAACAATACATTATGGACGTCATGTTCAGACCTGGGTCGAGTTTTTGGACTTGAGATTGCGGTTTAGTAAGCATCGCTCATACGTCAAAATTGCGTAAGATCAGAGCAATTGCCATTGGAAGGCTTTGATATTACGTAATTTTGACGTATGAGCGATGCTTACTAAACCGCGATCTCAAGTTCAAAAACTCGCCCCTGGTAGTTTCTAGAAGGCCGTGATATGACATTATGGAATTTAGTGTATCTTAAAACAAGCGAACGCTACAACTTGATGCCTACTATTTTGCTTCATGTTTTTAAACGATTATTATATTTATTCAGCCTACCGAATTTGGATTGTTGAATCGGATCTTTTGGCGAGTTGGATTGGTGAAACAATGATTATTGCTGGATTGTTAACGTATTGTTGAGTATCATAGCAACAGTGATTTTTTTCACTAACTCAACCCGGTACACGGTATAAGAAGGAAAGGTAATCCGACGAACAATGGCAGCATTGTTAGAAGATGTTTACAATCTTGTCCGTAGTTCGCGAGGTATTTCGCAGAGGGCGCTGTTGAAAGGGAGGCCGTTTTTCTCCTTATGTGTGTAAGGGAATTGCTCGTTTTCTTCTGTATATTTACGTAATTGTTGATTTTAAGGTTTTATTTATTTTCTAGAAATTAAATTAGAAGAAAAAAATAGCATTTGAAATAAAACATGTAGGCTTTCTTTTATTACAAATATTTGTCATTCAAATGAATGAGAAGCCGATGAGTGAATAATTTTAAAAATTTCATTAACTTTCAAATTATGTCGTGTTATTATTCTAACATTATTGTTAAGGAATTTCATAATGAACTTACATTTTATAAATCATTGTATTTGATTAATCGTGAAGAAAATTTTTCAGTGAAAATTAAAAATATATCGTGAAATTAATGACTCACATGTTGATTTTTAGAATAAAGTTTATTAAACATATTGAAAGGAGTAATTTTAATCATATTAAGTTTTATATTACATTTGAAGTATTAATAATTTGAAGTAAATGAAATTAAAGTTCTTGTGATTTGAAATCCAATATTAAAGGTGAGGAATGATTTTTGGTGAAACTTGAAGAATTCCAAAAACAAAATTCTACAAGTTTCAGTAACAATCATTCCTCACTTTTAATATTGGATTTCATAAACACAAGAATTTCAATTCAAAAACATTAGACTGACACTGGTGAAATCAGTTATTTATTTATATACTGAATTTTATTTGTTTAAACTTCTTAATAATATAAAGGAAATTTACGTGTTTATTATATACAAGTTACTTATTAAAAAATTTAGCTTTTTTCTTTTGTTCCCTTGCAAGTTTTTTTATATCATCATTAAACTGCTTAGAAAACTGCCGCATTCTCAGCAACACATAATAGTGTAACAATTCGGCTACTACATCTTTTTTATGTTCTTCGCAAGGGAATGAAAGTGGAGCAATTTCTAATGTTTTGGCAATCGTGATTTCGTAGGCATTTTCTTTCTCTGCTACTTTGGCAAATTCTTTCTCTGCAGTAGTTAACATGTTGAAAATATTTACTTTAGGATGAATAAGGCGGCCTCTGGTTTTCAGATTAACTAGAGCTGCCTCCTTATGCTCTGAAAATACACCTTCAGATGAAAAAGCATGCCTACAAATCTCACAAGAGCTAATTTTTGCCATTTTTTTGCAAACATAACCTGTAACATAATAAATTATGCAGTCTATAATAGGTACTTCATAATAATCGTGGCTATGATCGTAGCAGATGACATCTTCAGCTTCCCACTCTGTCGTGGCTATCAGTCCATCCAGCTTTGATTTTAATTTTTCAATCAAAACAGATTTTCTGGAAGGATCCTTCTCGCTGAACGTTGAGATATATTCTTCAAAAGTCAGATTTGGTTTCTCAAGATTTGTGGCTTCACAGTTTCCATTCTTTGGAGGCTTCAACAGGCTGTATACAGACAGCAACTTGTACAGCTGCAAAAAGATTGGCATACTTGGGTGATCGTTTTGGCAACCTGCTTGCCGAATGACACCAAAGAATCTCTGAATAAAAAATTGATTGCAATGAATAACTTTTGTAAAATATCTCGCGCACATTGCTAAGGTATAAATATGTGTTTTAATGTTATATTAGAAATTTTGAATTTTGTTTCCTCATGGCATTGTTTAAAAAGGCTTCTTTAAATCTTAAGAATCTTCTTATAAGAATTACCCCAACCTACCTCAATAACATCTTGATTCATTTTTGAACTTAGCACATATTTAAAGTTACAAGAATTTATAAGATAGTCAGACAATTGAATTGTTGACATCAGTGTAACTCTTAAACCCTGTGCAGTTTGGTCGGACAAAAAGAAATGTTTTTGAATTGTCCCATTTGTAACCTCGCTTTCCCAGGAATTTAGCCAATGTAAGCATTTCTCTAACACCTGTGAAAGGTCAAAAGTATGTGGAAATGGATACCTAAATAAAATTTATTATAACAATCCCATATAATAATGAATTCGAATTGTGAAAATGTATAAATGAAAGATCTGCATAATACTGAAAATTATATAAATTTCTGATACATAATTTAGATAAATATAATAAAGTGAAAAATATATGAATTTCAGGCTATATACCATCAGGTCTTTTCCTCCGAGTTTTATTCCTTCTTTTGGATGTTTCCTATTCAGAGCATCAAACATCACGTTCATTCGAATGGTAAAAGAAATAGTCGCTGATGAATCTGCCAGTTCTGTGCATCCTCGGCTCTTGTAAAATAATAAACCATCAGCTACTGATTGACTGAATAACTGTAAAAAATAAAATGAATTAAAATAAACTGTCTGATTAATTCAGTTTAAACTTTATCTTTATTAATGACATCCATTACCTGTGTAGCTAGTTTCACTCTCATTTTTTCACAGTTCGATGGATTTATGTGTTCAGCCTTTATTTTGGGGCATACTCTTAATCTGGCATCATGTTTTTGATCTAACAAGTATAGGTCTGTGTAGTGTCGCCATTTAATAACATCCCCATTCACCTGAAGACCAATAAAATAAAACGTAAACATGAAATAACTACTGACATTTCACATATGGTCTAATCAGTAATATATTAAACTTACTATAAAAGTTCCTCTCTGTTGCAGACGATTCCTTATGGTTTTTATCAAATGGGATGCGTCTGAGAATGCATATACTTTTCTGCTGTCATCACAAGGATGAATAAAAAAATTCATTGTATTATGTAATTTTCCAGACACTCCAAGCTGATTCCACATGGATCGGTTGGTTGATGCACCATCACAGATAATGCCATGAACATTTGCCCCAATACTTTCCAATTTTGTTATTGCTTGCACAACTAACTTTGTTAAAACTGAAGAATTTGTTGCACCTTTCGCAGAGAAGCAAGCAATGGGTTGCGAAAAGGAACCAGTGAAAGACTGGAAAATAAACACTAGTGCATGATCTGCTAATTGGTTAGATGAAGTTGCCGCTGAAGAAGCGTCGGAGGCTGGTGGACCCAAGTTACCGAAATTTACAAATCCATCATATGCCATTGTGTCCATATTTACTGTCATACTCTTTCTTACTTGCATTTCATCAAATATAAGAAGTCCATGCCGATCAATTTCCCTCGTTTTGCTCAACTTCTTCCTGAAAGCTTCAAAAAACTGTTCATCAAAGCCACACTTAGTGTTTGCCATTCGTAAATATTTTCGAATGGTTGAAATGCAAGGCAGGGGAAGAAGTTCATTATCTTTTAAGAATTTATATGCTGAAGGACTTTTAATATGAAATAAAAGACACATCAATAACCAGTCACCAGTGTATCGTCTGCTAGTTTTTGTAGTTTTTTGTCCAATTGAAATACACTCTCTAATTGTTAATTCCTGTCCAGGAGAGAGCTGCAATTCCTTTAGATATGAATCCAATTGCTTTTCATTTATCAGGCTGTATTTTGCCTGCAGAACTTGAAGTTTACTTTCCAAAACTCTCTTCTGTCGTAACAATCTCAGTGTTTTAACATTTTGTATTATTTGTGCCTTTCGTAGAATTTCTCTTTTTTCTTTTGGGCAGAATCCAGAAAGACGTATATATTTTCTTTTTGATGCTAGAGGAGTATTTTGTCTAGATTGATGTCTATCAAGCGTAGAACACAACGTACTGCAGGCTTTACAAACATGTTGGTTGCTGTCAGTGACAAAAGTGCATTTTCTGTGGCGCCACACACCAAAATGTTTGTAGGCACATACAGGATTTATTGTTGAACTGTATGTCATTTCACTTGGTCCACCAGCACACACTTTCATTTGGTCAAAAATTATTAGTCCTTTTTCAATGTCTGCAATAGTGTGCATTTCGATGGTTCCACTTATGAGAGATATGTTCACAGGATTGTTGTAGACAAAGCTCTTCACTTCATACTTCCCCGAAGCCACTTTATTGAAACACAATTGCTTACATACAACTGGTGGCTGTTCAACTCCACCAGGATATTTTACCACTTGCAAAAACACTACACTACTAGAACTGTCAGTATTAATTTTATGGACATTCCATGATTCGTTTGGCATCATAATTTTTCCAGCAACGTTATTAAGCGCTTGAAAGTCCAAAGCATTAGTAACATTTAAATTTGATTCAGTTACATTTGCAGTGTTTCCATAATTTGTTTCGAAAAAAGTTCTTGTGTCATTTGCAAATGAGTGGACATGCTCCTTATTCTCATCCACATTCACAATGATATTCATTCCACAAACTTCAGTGACTGCAGCCCCGTCTTGATCTGATGTTTGTGAGTTGCTTTTTGTTTTTGATTGTTTATTATTGCTATGGATCAATGGAAACTCTCTTAGAGCTGGGCGCTTTGTTGGCTTACTTATTTTTGTTATGTAGGAGGGGCAATTGGGTAAGATAGATGGAACAGCTTCTTTTTCAAGTCTCGGGTATCTGAGATTCTGGCGCGCAATAACTTCTCCATTTACCTCAACCGTCTTTTCACGTATGATGGAATGTGGAGCAAAGTGTTTCTCGCACACAAAATCTGCTTCCGTTAGTTCCCTATCGTCTCGTTGTATAGCATTTTTCCACTTAATTAGTAGATCTCCAGATGGGGCTTTGAACATTGAAACATTTTCAGGGCAATTTTTATACCCAGAATTACATCTGGGTACAAAACATTTCTTTCCCATTTTCAATCACTACAAAAAAAAGCAAGAAAAACCATCACATAAATAAATAAATACATGTAAATAAATGAATAACAAACATATATGTAAGGAATCCAAGATCAAGAGAGAGGCTATATACAATCAAATGCCCCTGAATTAGAATAGTGATTTTTCATGTTATTTTTTAATACCATATACACTATGTGATCAAAAGTTTAGGGATACCAGCATTTCTGCGTAGCAGGCTTCAGATAACAGAAATTAGTGAGCGGTGGCTCCCTCTTATGCTCTAATGACGGCCTCCAACCCTCCGAGGAAGAGTTTCCACCAGTTTTTGGTAATAAGCTGCAATGCCCTTCAGAGCACTGTAGTTCAACCACGGAAGAAGGACAGCGTGGTCTGGCTTGTAGTCAACGTTCCAATTCATCTCACATGTGCTCAAAGGATTGAGATCGGTGCTCTCGGCAGGCCAATCCATTACTTCAACCCCGTTGTGTTGAAACCAGCCGTGTACAGGTCTTGCTTTATGGCAAGGAGCATTGTCATGTTGTACAAAAGAGGCCCATCTCCGAACTGTTTCCACAATGTTGGCAGCAGATGGCCCCTCTCCGAACTGTTCCCACAATGTTGGCAGTTGTCCAAGATGTCTCGATAAGCAACATCATTCTTCGTTCCTTAACAGGAACAAGCTGACCCAGTCCAAACCATGAAAAAGAGCCCCATACCATGATGCCACCTCCTCAAAACTTCACAGTGGGCACATACTCAGGTAGGAAACGCTCTCCAGGCATCCGCCAAAGCTAATTTCATCCATCTGATTGCCAGGGTGTGTAGCCTGATTCACCACTCCATAGGATGCGTTTCCAGAGTTCCATGCTTCAGTTTCTGGGAGTTTTACACCACTCCAAACGTCGCCTGGAATTGTTGTCATTGATGAAGGGCTTGTGAGCAGCAGCACAACCATGGAAACCCAGGGAATGGAGTTCCCAATGAATGGTCATTGTGCTATCAACAGAGGAAGCAGAATTTCTGAACTCTGTAGCAATCACTTCAGCAGAAGAACTTCGATTGTTCCGGGTCACTCAACGATTTCTGTCTGTCAATTTCTTGGGTCTGCCAGTTCGTGGTTGCACTATTCTTGTTCCCTGGATCTTCCATTTCGCAATTACATTGTTTGTAGTTGTACGGGGTATTTGCAAAATGGTGGAATTCTCACGGACTGACTTGTTGCACAAGTGGCATCCGAACGACCCGTATCTTAATAATACGAAGCAAATATGTGTTTGAAGGCGTATGATGCTATTTAAATAATTTACATGTCATTTTCATGCAAAATTTGGCACATTCCTTGATTTATGAGGGGTATCCCAAAACTTTTGATAACAGTGTATATGCGCAATAGAAGAGACGTGGTCAGTCCACTTGTCTACATGAAAAATTTATTCTTCTTATATGTATACATTTCAGTCACCAAGTGACCTTCTGATGGACCTTAAACATATAGGTCAAAGCACAGAGACGAATCGACCCAGTATGAACGAACATTTTGGTTATATAAAGAAGTATAAACCAGAAAAATCAGGATTTGCAAACCATATTTTGACCAGCTGTCATGCGGCCACGAAAGACAACATAAAAAGTATACATATGACGGACGACTATAGGACTCTTAATTTTTTAGAATCTCTTGAAATCTCCAAAAATCTCCTGGATAAGTTAATGAACGTAGACAGAGGGCCTTAACCAAGGCTTAACCAAGTGGAAGAAGGTACTTATATTAAGTTCACCAGTCCCGTTTTTGTTGTTCACCAATCATGACTTCTCACCTTATGTGGCTTCAGAGTGGCCCCTCTTTCTCAATCGTACTTTATTGTGTATATATACAATCCCTGTAAATGTTGGATATTGTATCATACTGAAGAAGGTCACTTAGTGACTGAAATGTACACATATATGAAGAATAATTTTTTTCTTGTGGACAAGTGGATTGACCTCCTCTCTTCTATTGCGCAGTAAGTATCCACAGTTTAATAAGGTGCTTTTATTTTTATTTTACTTTAATAGAGTATATGTTATTAAGGGTGCTGTTGGCTTGGGAGCAAGCAAGTCAGTTTGTTTTTTTCATGCGGCCTCCAAAGGGAGCACATTGTGAATCACGATGTCCGTCGATGTGCATGGTATGCATGGTATAAGAAGGGTACTGTGGCTCTGTGCAGGACTGCCAAAATCTGTGAGACCAGAGAGATAGAAACTATCATAACCATGCCTGGAACATTATTAAAAATTTTAAATTTGATGTTGAAATTATAAATTTTAAAATTTAAGTAAGAAAATCAGCTTGGAATTGATCTGAATTTGAGCTAGAAAAATTTCATTAAACTGGATGTTTTAAAAAGTTACTATTAAGGCACATTTCTTAAACCAGTTTATTAAAATTACTTTACTACTCGATTATATTAATTATAAGATCAGTTGCTTAATTTAGGGAATGCAGTGGTTGGGCGTCTTTGATTTAGAGTTCTTAATTTAGAAAAGAGTGGCACCATGGCCGTTTACAGGATTTTTTAAAAGGCGGCTTCTCAAAGGGAAGGTTTTATATCATATCTTTTATCTTTGATAGCTCACTAATAATTAGAGGGGCAAGCCTCTGCTAAACCCCAGCCAATTGCAACTGTTCGTATGAATTTTTAAATTCTCCTTTAAAATTTCTTTATTTATAAAAAAAATGTTTGTTTTTGTCCGTTTTTTCGTCTTAATAATTTTACGTAAGAGTTTTCTAATAACAAAAAACGACGCTTATGTGCAGATAGCATGATTGTCATAAATAAACAGATGACGACTACGATAACCTGTCGCCGCACCATTTTATTCTCGTGTCGTTACCCTCAGCCACTTCTCTTTCATTCGCGCAATTTTCGCCAACAATCGTCTCCTCTTTTCTCCTAGTTTCATTACAATATTCTTAATAACATAATGTGGCATGGGAAAAATATTCTAATAGCGTGGATTTGAGTCGGTATCATAAACTTAAAAAGCACATTGTAAATTAGCTTGATCACTTGCATGGTTATGTGAAGTTCTTTACTTCGGGTGGCATTTAAGAAGTGTCAATTAGTATGCATGCTAACATAATGTAACTTTATAAAAAGTGCACATTATTCAGTGATATTATTTCCATTAATAAAATTACAGATTGTAAAACGAAACACTAAAGCCCGCATTTAGAATGAGCACTTGCTCAAGACCATTGTTGAATACAAATTCCATATTACTGAATTTCTACTCAACAATGGTTTGAGGGAGAACATCATTAGTGCTCATTCTGAATACGATTTTAATTTTTCGACGTTATTAATCTCATTTATAACCATACAGGACAAAGCTTGAATACATGACTTTTAAAATGAGCATAAAGCCTAATGAAATTAAACAGACTTACCTAAACTGATGAATACCGAAGAGCTGTTGTTTCACAAAGTGACCATTGCTTTCCACCGTCTGTCGCTTGGGAATCTGGCCTCCCTGTGCGGAGCGCCGCCAGACACGGACAAGATTGGAACTACGGACAAGATTGTCACATGGTCACGTGGTATCGTCGGATTACCTTTCCTTCTTATACCGTGACCCGGTATTAGCTTTTTTGACCTCGTCCTTAGTTTGTTCTTTTTTACGATCACTGCTATTGTTAATAGTCTACGATTGCTTTTTTATGACCAGTGCTATTGCTAACGGAGTAGGATTGCGTTTTGATTTAACTACATTTACAAAAAAGAATGCCTTCACGCAAACGATCCAATCTCAGTTCTGTTTCCGCACGAGCTAAACGAGCACGATTAAGACGTCCAGCAGAAAGCCAACCGGAACGTGATCAGCGATGTCTCGATCTCTAGAAACTCCATCTCAGCGTGAAGCACGGTTGACTTCCGCCCGAGCGCAGTCCGCTCGCGCTCGCTCTCTAGAAACATGCGCTCAACGAGAGTCATGTTTGGATGCTAATAGAAACTGAAATGCTGCGTCAAGGTCTGAAGAGAATAGTGAAGAACGTGAACGTCGTTTAAGTGCCGACCGGTCTCGCCACGCTGAAGCCCGGAGTGTGGAAACTCAAGAAGAACGTGAATTTCGTTTACTCTCTGACCGTACGCGGCATGAAATATCACGATCTATGAAGACTAACGACGAACGGGAATTGCGTCTGTCTGGCGATCGTTTCAACCATGAACTTTCGCGACTACTGGAGACAGAAGAGCAGCGTGAGCTTCGTTTGTCTGTCGCTCGGAGTCGCTACCATGAGAAGCAAAATGTGGTAGCGAATCATTTGACACAAGAGCGCACCCGCTTGCAGGAAATGCGGCAAACACAGTCTACTCAGAACCGAACTGTACAGTTAGAAGAAGATCGGCTGCGCCATGATGTTTACAGGTTGTCTAACGAGTCGATGGTTTACGAACTTGAAGAGCTGCCGTGGCTAGAAAAAGAAAAATGCGGATTTAATTACGATTCAATGATTAAATATTCCGATTTTTTCCCAACTGGGCCTTATGGACGAAGTTTCCACATATTGTCGTGCCCTCAAGTGGAAGAGAGAACCTAAAGGAATGTGCTGTTCTTCAGGGAAGGTTCGATTAGAAAGAATGCAAGAACCACCGGAGCCACTGAGAGGGTTATTGAATGGAGAACATCCAGAATCGAAGTACTTTTTTGGATTGCATACGGGCCTATAACAGCGCTTTTTAACTGACTTCTTTCGGAGCAAATCAGATCACTGAAGGTGCATTTATGCCCACATTCAAAGTACAGGGTCAAGTTTATCACTTAATTGGCTCTTTGTTGCCGACAGATGTACCAAAATTTTTGCAAATATATTTGTAGCCGATTACAAAGACCAGGTGAATGTTAGGCGACAAATATTCCGAACTTGAACGCTGTGTCACGGATAAATCATGGTAGAGTATTGCGCAGTGGAAATATATCAGTAACAGTGCAACGGACAAAATAATTGAAAAGAAAGTATTTAATTAGCAAAATAAATAATAAATGTTGACAAAATCGGGAATAAATGTTCACACTCTTAATGGCTAAAGAGAGTAAATAATAAAAATGATAATTGGTAAATAAGATGATTCCCCTATATAACACAATTGCATGTTGCCTTAAACAAGGCTGAATAAACCACAAACATGAATAATCATTCAAATAAGGCTTATACTACAATCCAATAACACTAAATTTATAATTTTTAACTATAGGTAAAATCATACAATTTAACCACAAAGCCCCGACGGTTTTAAGAGATTCAAACAGCAATAAATAAAAATATATATATGAAAGCAAAAACTCTTAATCGGTTTCCACTAATAAAAAACACAATAGCAGAACCTAGGGGACAATGATGTAATAAAGCAAAAATCATAATCAAAACACATTACATTTTGTAATAAACATCATTTTCATAAATTTCAAATAATTTAAGCTACGAACTAACAAAGTTCAAAGTTCCAAAGTTCAATGACCGAAGTCTAATGTCTCTTGATACAAAACTTTAATGGCAATATTTAAAACACCGTGAGTTGATAAAACAAATACACGAAATATCAAGCATCGTTGGCTGGACAATATCGGTATAAATCATAACACCTGGTTTAAACACACAAAGAGCCAGCTATAGCACAAACATAAAGCTAAAGCTAATGTAAAGAACACTAATGTAAACTAATTGTAAAAACAGGCTAATCTTGTGTGTGTGGGGAGAATCCGCACACAGCACGCAAAGAAAGCTAAGCTTAAGCTTTACCAGCACTGAAGGTAATTACAACAAAAATTACACAGATAATAGTGTTCTTGAAAAACAATAGAACCTTTACAAAAGGTAGCATACACAGTAAAGTCCGAGTTCAGTCTTAATGCATATTAAACATTGAATGGCAATCTAGCCCACTTACACGAGCCTAAAGTAAAACAAAAATACAAATGGCGGTAAGAACGCAATTAAGACGTAAATTAATGAAAATGAATAATAATGGAGTGGACTGAACAGGAAACTGCAGCTTATGCTGAATTCACAAATTTGGACGGGCGAACTATTACAAAGCCCAAGGACTCCTCGAAATACGCAGCCATTCCCCTAGGCCAGAGAGCAATTATTTCTGCACTGAAAAGAAGAGCTCTACTTCGTAGTTCAGGAAACGTCGTCTTTATATTAATAGCGGCCAAACCCACAAAGAATGATACACTTACAGTTGCTTGAAAAGGAACGCATGACAGCCTTCTCCATATGATTGGAACTTTCGGGCACTGTAGAGCTATCCCGGAGTCGCCCCGTAGACGCTCGTCGTCTTCGGACACAGAAACCGCCGCCAGCGAGGCTTCACTGCAAAGCCTTCTCCGCACAGGCGTCGCGTTCGGGATTTTCAATGCCTTCTCTCGTCGGGGAAACCTGCTCGACGACTCGCGCCTCCTTTATCGATGAAACACACATCTCGGGCTCGAAAACTCCGTCTCCCTCGGCTCGAACCTCTCTCCCTGTTGTTCTGCTTGGCTCCTGCATTCACTCTCTCCTTGCTGCAGTTTGAACCTGGAGAAGATTTCTCTCTCACGCTCACTTCGCCAACTCTCTCCTGATTGGTCCCTGCTTCATGATGCTGCCCACGATGATTGTGACGTACCTTCTTGTACCTTGAGTTGTAGATCACTCGAGTCAAGAAGGTACGACGAGTGCTCACGTCACTAGAATTCTTGATGGCATCCGAATTCCGTGACACGCTGAATTAGTAAGTGGGTTGCAAAATATGCTCCATTATGTGAATTCGTATGTTAACAGTTTCAAAGTTGCACTTGATTCCTTTCCCAATGATGATCGAAATAACTACAAGTTTGTAATTGCTGCCGATAGGAGACCAACAAGAGCTCACCCAGATCGTTACAATGCTCCTATCACGAACGAAGTAGCCGTCCTTCTGGTCGATCAAGAATGTGATAGGAGGGATATTGTTTTACGTACACATGATGATCGTCTTCAAAGGATCAGCGAAACACATCGCGCTTATGATTCACTACAGTAACCCTTAATGTTTTGTCGAGGCAAAGACAGCTATAATTTTTCCATTCATGATATTGACCCAAAAACAGGTGTTACAAATTTCAACAAGAAAACTTCCACTATGCAGTACTGCAGTTTTTTAATCCAGTTGCGTCAGAAATAGCATATCTATCTATACCGATTTCGTGGACTTTTCAGTCAATTTTTGGTAGATATGTACACCAAAATTGAAACTGAATGGTTGATTTTCATCCGCAATAATCAAAAACAATTACGTGCGGAAAATTATGTTGACCTTAGAGACGTTTTGCAGCGAGATACCAATGCTGAAAACGTAAGCAGAATGGTGATCCTCCCATCCACATTCACTGGTGGTCTTAGATATATGCACAAGCGCACTCAAAATGCCTTCTACTATGTCCGGAAATATGGTGGAGCAGATTTATTTATTACCATGACGACCAACTTGCTTCCTGGGCAGGCATCCTACGACAGGCACGACTTGATTTCTCGGGTATTTCATTTAAAACAGAAGCGCCTGATAGACCTTCTCACAAAAGAGAAGGTATTTGGAGCTGTCCGTTGCTACTTGTACTCAATAGAATGGCAGAAACGTGGTTTACCACACTCGTATAGTCTTTTGTGGCTCGAAGAGAAGATTAGGCCAAACGAAATTCATCGACTCATAAGCGCGGAAATTCCAAACCCTGAAAGTGACCCCATTCTACACAAAATTGTAAAAACCAACATGATTCATGGGCCCTGTGGCATATTAAATACACGTTCAGTTTGCATGAAGGAAGGTCGTTGCACGAAGAGGTTTCCTAAAATTTTCGTCAGCGAAACTGTGACTGGTGAAAACGGGTACCCATCTTATCGACGCCGGGCGCCTCAAGTGAGTGGATTCACAGCTGAGGTAAATATGCGCGGCCAGTCTGTTATGGTAGACAACAGGTGGATAGTACCATATTCGCCGGTGCTTTCGCGTGCATTTGAAGCTCATGTAAACGTCGAATACTGCGCCAGCGTGGAGTCTATTAAATATATCTGCAAATATGTTAACAAGGGAAGCGACCAGGCTACATTTGGTGTTCAGTGTGCTCATCCTGATGCGGTGACTATTTACCAATCCGGCCCCTACAGTAGTACATCGGAAGCTGTGTGGAGGATACTAAGTTTCCCTATACACGGCACCCTACCGTTATGCATTTAGACGTTCATTTAGAGAGTCTATTTTAATGCAGAAAATGTACGAGAACGTTTAGAAAACCCACGTAAGACCACACTCTTGTCATATTTCAAGCTCTGTCAGGAAGACAACTTTGCTCGAACTCTTTTGTATGCCGAAGTGCCCTCTTATTACACGTACGACAAACAAAGAGGTATATTTAATCGACGTCGACACGGTCAGCCAGTGGAAGGGTCTCCAGGGTCGAGTTTTTGGACTTGAGATTGCGGTTTAGTAAGCATCGCTCATACGTCAAAATTGCGTAAGATCAGAGCAATTGCCATTGGAAGGCTTTGATATTACGCAATTTTGACGTATGAGCGATGCTTACTAAACCACGTTCTGAAGTCCAAAAACTCACCCCTGGTATTTTCAAGGAACACGCTTTGGGAAGGGTGTATCCTGTGCATCCAAGTAACAGTGAAAGCTATTACTTACGCCTTTTACTGCACACAGTCCGCGGAGCCACATCCTTCACGTTTCTGAGGACAGTTAACGGGATTGAACACTCCACGTTTCATGCAGCTTGCGGGGCTCTGCGCCTACTAGATGACGACCGAAATTGGGACGAAATTCTCGAGGAGGCCGTAGTCAGTGGCAGTCCCATTCAACTGCGCAATTTGTTTGCTGTTATGATGGTGTTGTGCGGGCTTTCGAACCCCGTGCGGTTATGGGAAACATATCAACGTCATCTTTTAGAGGATTTTCTTCTCGCGGCTAGGCGCACTGATGGAGACAGCATAGTAGAATCTGATGAGCGTGTTGTTAATCGTTGTCTCTGCTCGCTTCAAGATATTGTTATTTCAATCGGTGGTAATCCCTTAAACCAGTATGGTTTATCAGAAACGCAACAATTCGCTGATCGTCCGCGGGTTAGCCGCAAGTATGCTGCGGAGAAACATTTTCAAACATTTCCGCTTCGTCTCGTATAATTTCATTGACGTCCGATAGGTGATAGCGCTATAGTGAGCTGTTAAAATGGCGTCTACAATGGAGGTGCGTTCCAAACAACGGGCAGTGATTGAGTTTCTTTTGGCGGAAAACCAGGGCATCTCAGATATTCATAGGCGCTTGCAGAATGTCTACGGTGATCTGGCAGTGAACAAAAGCACGGTGAGTCGTTGGGCAAAGCGTGTGTCATCATCGCCACAAGGTCAAGCAAAACTGTCTGATCTCCCGCGAGCTGGCCGGCCGTGCACCTTGCGGAGATGATGACACACGCTTTGCCCAACGACTCACCGTGCTTTTGTCCACTGCCAGATCACCGTAGACATTCTGCAAGCGCCTATGAATATCTGTGATGCCCTGGTTTTCGGCCAAAAGAAACTCAATCACTGCCCGTTGTTTGGAACCACCTCCATTGTAGACGCCATTTTAACAGTTCACTATAGCGCTGTCACCTATCGGACGTCAATGAAACTATACGAGACGAAGCGGAAATGTTTGAAAATGTTCCACAAGAAATGTCCAGTTTTTCAACCAAAATTGGCCGAGAAAAAAAATGTGTTGCATTACTTATTGAACTCCCCTCGTATGACAAAATATTAAAAAGCATTGATAGAAGGGTGGATCATAATACTGTTTAAAAAGCATTGAACTACATCAGTGTGAAACGTTTTTCTTGGATGCTCCCGGAGGTACAGGTAAAACTTCTTTAATAACTCTACTTCTGGCCGAAGTGAGACGGCAAGGAAAGATTACTCTCGCTGTAGCGTCTTCGGGGATCGCTGCCACTCTTCTTCCTGGTGGCAAAACCGCCCACACAGTGTTCAAAATACCTATAGACCTATTTAGCAACGAAAAACCCGTTTGTTCAGGGTCACGCAACAGCGACAAGGCAAAGGTTATAGAAGAGTGTAGTCTTATTGTGTGAGATGAATGCTCAATGGCGCACAAAAAAGCCATAGAAGCCGTCAATCGAACCCTTCAAGATATCCGACGAGACAACCGTATTATGGGTGGTATCACGGTGCTGTGTTGTGGTGACTTCCGTCAGACCCTCCCCGTTGTACCCCGGGGAACTAGAGCAGATGAGGTGAATGCATCCCTCAAACGTTCCGTACTCTGGCCTCGAATACACAAACTAAGCCTGACACGAAATATGAGGGTTCAGCTAGGTGGAAATCCCCACGCTGAAGAGTTTTCAAACATGTTACTAAAAATCGGAGAGGGTGTATTGCCTGAATCAAATGGTCTGGTGATTACCAGAGAGCATTTGCAAAATTGTTCTTTCGGTCGAAGAACTAATACATTCCATCTATGGAAACATTACCCAAATAACTCGCCAAGGAAACTCATGGTTGTGTGAAAGAGCTATATTAACACCTAATAATGAGCAAGCGGCCGCAATAAACCACAGCATTTTGCAAAACACTGAAGGGAATGAGTTGGTATATAACTCTATAAATATGGTCTTGGATCAAACTGATGCCACCACTTATCCGGTAGAGTTTCTTAACTCTCTTAGTTCATCCGGACTCCCCGCGCATAACATCGCCCTGAAAGTCGGTGTTCCGATGATGCTTCTTCGGAACATAAATCCTCCAAAATTGTGTAATGGAACTCGTCTTAAAGTAGTATCGCTACAATATAATATTATTGAAGCGGAGATCCTAACGGGCTGTGGTGCTGGTGAGATAGTTTTCATACCGCATATACCCCTCATTCCTAATAACTTTCCCTTTCAATTTAAACGCGTGCAATTCCCAGTCAGCGTCTGTTTTGCTATGACCATCAACAAGTCGCAAGGGCAGACACTCCGAGCCGCTGGCCTCGACCTCAGAACCAGCCGCTTCTCCCTCGGACAGTTATATGTAGCCTGCTCTCGGGTCATAGCGCAGATAATCTGTTCATAGCAGTTCCTATGGAAAAAACGGAAAACGTTGTTTATAAAGAAATTCTTTAAATAAACGGCAAATTAAGCTATACCAATAAGTGATAATAAACGTGTTGGTTTATCTTTTTTATTCTGTTTTATGTTTTTTGTATGTGCTTTTGGTGTCAGTAAAGAATATTTGTATTGTATTATGTTACGCAAAGGTTACATTCAATGACTTATACTTATAATAATATCTATACTTAGTAACTTTTTTAACTATGTTCCGGTTTAGAATTTTTAAACATCCTCGCAGATGAAGTCGCGGGCAACAGCTAGTCTTTGGAATAAAATCAAAAGCAAGCTGTGTCTGACGCGAACTGTGGTGATCCGTTGTAACAAACTTGAGCTAGGAAAGAAAGCCAAGCTGTCTTTTTTCAAACCCATCTTTGTCCCATTCTCATCTATGGTCATATGTCTTAGGTAATGATCGAAAGAGTGCCGAAATGAGATCCTGGGAGGTTTGGCAGGTGTTCCCTACTGGATAGTGTGTTCAGCATCACTATAAGGCAGTCTTTAGGTGTTGAACCGCTACTTCTTTGCATTGAGAGGGCTCAGTTCCTTTGGGATCGCCACATGTACGGATGCCGCAACTGTCTTCCTAGATAGTTGCTATTTTTCCAAGTCGGTGGTCACATAAGAGACCAAGAAGTCGGTCTAGAACTAGGTGGCTAGATTACGTAGATCATCTGGGTTCGAATCGCTTGGGTATTACCATTGGGTATTACGGAAAATCTAGAGCTCTGCCCTCCCCCCTCCCCCGCGACCTTAACGGATAAGCAGGTTTTTAAACTGAAAGTAAGAAAACATTTTCAGTTTCGCTTTCTTACTGTCAGCGACTTATTTACTATTGGCAGTCCTATCAATTATCACAGTCCTATCACAGGCCAAATTTTAAAATTAAAATCGAATTTACAGATTCACCTCTTGTGGCACCGTCGTATGACGGGCTTTATTACTAGTTATGAAATAAATTGAAAGTGTCGTAACAGATAGCGCTACTATACGTCGCTGTCTTACCTAGCAATTTCGTGTAATGGCAACGCCACCTTAAAAACAAACCGTAATCAGCGTTTTTTCGTTTGTTGTAAACAGTGACAGTTGGATTGTCGGCCCTTGTTAGATGACGCAGTCAGCTGGTTTTGTTTTTTAGGTGGCGTTGATAATGAATGGCCTAACGTTTCGCTTTCAGTATTTTGAATGAAGACGAATGAATCCTAGTGGATTGGAATAAACTCTTTTTCATTACAATAAATATATTTTATTACTCACATTTTATTTCACAATTTATTATTTTGAAACATTGAAGAATCAATTAAATGTTCATTTAGATCTTTTGATGCTTTTTGAAGTCTTCACCGTATTTATAATTTATGTACTTTTGGAATTTCTATGCATTTTGAAATGCTTAATTTATTTCTAGAGTCCATCTTTCCTCTCTATAGTTAAGAATAATGTTCCCATCCAAAAAACGTTACAGATGATGCAATAATTGTAATTTTTCTTCTTACAAAATACACTCGTTTTGTGATTTTAGATACTGCGAAAAGCTTGCACGTGTCGTGTTAGTGGTACCGCATTCGATTGTGAGCACAGACGCGAGTAAGGAGATGCACCATAACCATAGACGCTGTGTTTACTCGACATATCGAGAGACGCGATACTGGTGCTTATATTTCATATTTCACTTATTATAAACAATTATTCAATGTGATCGATGTACATGATTCAGTGTTCTCGTCCATTGATAAATAAATAAAAGCTTTATGTACTGTATAAAATATTAATTTGTTTGTTACATCTAAAAACATTATCATGATTCAATGCTTCGGAACTCAGATTCGAAACTAAGTCACCTTTTTTAAATATTTATTTGGGTTAGATGACTGTTAATGTTAAGTTATGTAAAGTAATTCTGAGTTTCAACTATATGCATAAAGACGAATATAATATTTTCTTTTTCTCTTGAAAAAAGTTTTAATTAGCTAACGGTTAAGAAAGATAAAAACCTGATAACTTTCTCACTAGCCATTTTTTTTTTTTGTTTAAAGCTATATTTTTCAAGTTAACTTTTTCTTTTGTTTATCGATTGAAAACATTTTAGGAACTTGTAGGGGGGGAAAACAAAAGAATTTTAAGCAAAAAAAAAAAATCATTTTTCAATTTTTTTGTGCAATAAAAATCACAAAGAATGGGAAGAAAACACCGACACTTTAGTTCGTAGCTACATTATAAAGGAACACGCCATTCAGTCTTAGAATAAAAAAAAAAGAAGGTCTCTCATTTCCAACATTGGCTGACTTCGAGACCCCGGGAAAACTCTCTTCCTGAACCCCTCCGTACGCCTTCCGCCAGTCTCGACCGGTCTTCGGAAGAAAACCAAGAAAATGGAGCTCATAAATCACTCGCGTCAAAGGGGAATTCCTCAACCTGGAAAATTATTTAATTAGGTTTCAGCGTTGAAAACTTTTGAATTCTTTCCCATTTTAATTAGTAAGCAACTCTGTTCATTATTCTTTCTTAAGAACAGTTTCTCTTTTCTCCCATATACATTTTAAATTTTTGCGTATTTACTTACCATAGAAACAAGCGAAAATGAATTAGGACGAATATTCAAATTCATGTGCTGAAAATTTGTTAAGCGACGCATAAGTAAGAATGTTGTAAATAAATCTTTCCACTTGTAAAATACTAGATCAGCAACGACTGTATTAAGGAAATTTATTTTTGAACTCCATTAAAATTAATGTTGAGCAAGTGAAGAAGATAGGGAAATTTTAGAAATCTACTTTTTTTTTTTTTAAATAATTTGTAGATGAAATTACATTAATGCTAAAATAAAGCAAACTTAATTTTAAACCGAACAAGGGATTTCAGCAAAATTAAAATTTAATTTACATAAAATTTAATTTATTTTAGCGTCAGTTGCTATTTGCAATAGTTTGCATAGAAAATGGAAATAGAATTCTCAATTCCCAATAAAGAAAGAGACGCCTGCAGCATTAAATTAACATGAAAACTACATTGCTTTTAATTACATTAAAGTCTCGATTACCGTCGGGTTAAACCCAACAGTCACGGAAATGAGAAAGAGACCGATAATAGACATTTCTGAAGTCGTCCCCCCCCCTTCTCCTACATCTACAATAAAACGCTAATAAGAATGTGTAATATATACAAATGCATTAATCGAGATTCGAATGCATACGAGGTTCTCGTATTATTTTTAACTGAATTAAAGTGCGCGATTGCATCGACATTTTAAACATATTCTCAAACTCATTACTTTTCATTATCCATCGATAGGTGGCGGCATCAGACAGCGTTGTTGTTAACTATGTTCAAGTGAAAGAAAATGCTAGTAACTCTATAACAGAAAGCGAAATGTGCAAGATTTCAGAGTGTTATTGCTGGTCATAGGGAATTTAAATGTGTATGCAATGGTCCCTGGAGGTCGCCACCTTCTGAATGCAATGTTTAACAATAATTGGTGCGGTCGTAGAGGGTCTGTACAATGGCCTCCCAACTCCCCAGACCTCACCCCACCAGATTTCTTTCTATGAGGTGATATCAAGACCGAAGACCGATGTTCATGGACAATTTAAAGAGGAAAATCACCGCAGCCATTCAAAGCATTACATTGGAGATTCTATTAGGTTGGTGCAAAATTAATGACCGATTGCATTTTGTAGATGTAGGTGAATCAGTATGCAAATTATTTCTCAACTAATACAGCCATGTGACATCATCATTTTAAAGCTGTAGGTAGTTCTTTTCTTTAAGATGATGCTAAAAATGTTCAAACGCCTTACGTTGTGAAAGATTAGATCATATTTGCTAATGCTGTCTAGACAAGAGATACGCATTATTTTATTGCATGAGTTCAAACTTGGCCATAATGTTGACGAAGCAACTCGAAAAGTCATGAAAACACGAGGTGACGGGACAACTTCTCAACGTAAAATGCGCCGATTGTTTGAAGAAGAGGCGGAAAGACGATCAACTGAAGACATTAATCGAAGCCGACCCGCATAAGTCCACACGAGAAGTTGCCGGAGAGGTCAAGGTAGACCATTCTACAGTCGTTCAGCACTTGAAGCAAATTGGAAAGGTGAAAAAGCTTGATTAGTGGGTGCCCAAGTTTCACCAAGACGGTTATGGTGACTGTTTGTTGGTCTGCAACCGGACTCATTCATCACAGCTTCCTGAATCAGGGTGAAACCATTACTGCCCGGTCATACCTTTAACGAATCGACGACATACACCAGAAAGTTGAACAACAACGACCAGCATTAGTCAATCAGAAAGGTCCCATCTTGCTTCACGACAACGCTCGACCGCACTTCGCAATGGTCACAGAAGTATAATGATCTTGATTACGAAACTCTTGATCATCAGGCATATTCACCTGATCTTTTGCCAACTGAATACCACTTTTTCAAGCACCTGCACAATTTCTTGCTAGGGAGATGCTTCAAAAACCACGACGATGCGAAAACTGCCTTCAGCGAGTTCATCGCCTCCAGAAGTCCAAACATGCTTGTGTCTCGTTGGCTAAAGTGTTGACTCTGCTGGACGTTTCTCCGATTAATAAAGGTTATTGAAAACGCGTTACTGCATTTTAAAGTACACCATAAGCCGTTAATTTTGTTACTAACCTAATAGAAAATACGTGGAAAACAATATCCGCTAGATATGAGCTTTGTGCTTTGCGCAATTGTGCACATGCTGAAGTTTAAGAAAAGTAATTAGTCTGAGAATATGTCCGAAATATGTCAATACAATCAAGCAATAAAAATCGGAATTATAAAAAATACCATCATGCATTTGTAAAAAAAACCTTGTATATCCCTCGCTTACATTTAACTCATTTTCTATGCCTGTATGTGAAATCTTGCGCTCACTTATTTCCCTGTGTTCTAACTGCAGTTCACCCTAACATAAGGAGGAACTCTTAAAATGGGGGTCCTATATTATTCAGCATAATTATAATTAAGTACTCGTATAAGTAATTTCCTTATAGCATGAGTTTTTATGACACTTTAAGGTCGAAATTATGAATGATTCCCCAGTTTTTCATGCTGGTGTATTCCAAATTTTTAGTTTCAGTTATCCATGAATTCCCCTATAAATTCAGAAATGATGCAACGTTACTGTTTTATCAGTTCTAAAGCTTCAAACAGATGCCACAAAGAGGCTCGATGATATTTTGGGTTGCGTGTGCAAATATGACTTTGTTTATCCAATTGCGTCGCAAAACTGCCGCGCTAGCTGCTCATGAATCTATTTTAACTCGTAGGTTTTTCACTTTTTTTTTTCATTTTACTTCTATGAACTCTTATATTCAATATAAATAATTTCAAACATGTAAAGATACACTGTCATATCAATGAATTATGACCAACACCCGTTCAAGGCACACGCATGGTTCGCCCCAACAACGATTACGCATTGCAAAAAATTGCATAACAGGCTGAGAAAGCTTTAAAGCTGGTGCATCAAATGGCAGGTGCACGAGCCTCAAGATGGGTAAACGTCCGGATTTAACAGACATCCAAAAAGGGATGATGGCTATCACAGCAAGGGTGGCACCATCTCCGAAACGGCGCGATTTGTGAACTGTTCACGGTCCGCTGTAGTGAAGGTGTACAAAGAGTGGACAGCAGGGACAGAAATCGCGTCCCAACGCCATCAAAGTAAAGGGTCACGAGCCATCGACGACTCGTAAAAGGTGACAGGAGAGCCACAGTCCATCAACTGACCACCAGATTCAACTGTGGTGCCAACAGACGTGTATCCGACATTACCGTTGAACACACCCTGCTACGGATGGGCCTGAACAGTCGACGCATGGTTGCTGCACCCAAGTTGACCAGGGGTCATCGTCAACGACGCCTAGACTTTGCACGTGAGCACCGCCATTGGACCACAGACGAGTGGGCTAAGGTCGCCTTCTCCGACGAGTCAAGGTTTTTGCTCCATAAGATTAACGGAGCCACCTCATTCCAAGTCGTTTGATATATTACATGCCATATTTTACAATTGAAAATTCCAATGAATCACAATGGTTCCACTAAACCATGTTCCTTAAAACCAATTTGGACTATCATTAATTTTACGTTATATACATTCATGACACCTCATTCCAAGTCGTTTGATATATTACATGCCTTATCTTATCATTGAAAACATTTGAGGGTGTCATAAAGGTACCATTAGAGCACGTGCCATTGGTTCATCTTCGGAACCATATTTATCAATTGGCGAAAATAGTACTTTATATCCGCTTCTACCTCGTCAGTACGATTTGTTTGATATATTACTTAATATGTCTTCCCATTGAAAATTGCTTGGCGGGAAAATAGAGGTACCATTGGCTCGTGCCATGATAATATTTAGATAATATTTGTGATTGGTTCGTGCCATGATAATATTTAGATAATATTTGTGATTGGTTCGTGCCATGATAATATTTAGATAATATTTGTGATTGGTTCGTGCCATGAACCATATTCATCGACTGACGAAAACAGATTTTGAAAATCTTTCATAGCCTCGGAGGAGTTAGAGTTACAGACAGACGGACAGACAGACAGACAGACACGTACTTTTAGCATAAAGCACCTTTCGGTACTTAATAAAGTTTCCAAGAAGAAATATAAAAAATGTTACTATAACTTATTAAAAATAGCGCTTTTATATTTTAACAAATGCACTAAAAATAGAAAATAATTTCTCTAAACATAATTTAAAAATTTTTTTAAGATATACACAGCTTGCACGTGCTCTTCAATTGCAGGTATCGGCCTCGGTGGCTCAGCGGTTGCGTGATCGCCTCTGATGCCCGAGTACGCGGGTTCGATCACGGCCGAGGACGACGAGGATTTTTCAGGGGGAAATCTGAGATCACGC
>JAHWFO010070217.1:691656-726111 GCA_023313115.1 Rhysida immarginata | reverse complement strand
GAGGCAACATGAACTTGGCCCACAGCTTTCGCTGGTCAGAAGTTAACTTTTGACACCTACTCGCTTTGGCCACCCGAGTAGGCAGGTGATCATGTTCAACCACTGGCTAGTTCGACCACTGTTCAAACACTGGTACCAAAAATGTATAGCAATAGTTAAATAATTAATCATCTAAACTGCAATACATCAGTCACGTAAGTAGTACTTAATTCCAGACAGCAACTTGATTGGGCCGGCTACAATTTGTAATAAAGGAGGTAAGTCAAACTTCTGTAACCACCAACTAAAGAAATTACAATATGCACTAAAACCCACTAAAGCAAATGATCTTTAAAGTAACTACTTAACTAGATTAGTTACGTAGCAAGTGTATTTTAACAAGCAATCACATGAGCAAATACAACACAATTAAATTGTCATGCAGTTATAATGCAGTAAATTCTAGCTGCATAAGCAAAGATTCAGTATGTAAAATGAACACAGTCTTAATCAGTAAATAGTCTAAAAGTCCGGGTAAATGTCAATATCTTTAAATACAAACAGCAGAACAATAAAATGCCCACACAAAGAAACAAACTCTAGGACTTGGCAATGCGACAATATCGCATGTAGATGCAAAACGTTCTGTGTAGTCCCATTAACTTGGCAATTAAATCAACAGTCACTTGAGTTCTAAAAATATCCGTAAAGAACAATATCATTAATACGGTTAGGTCAAGTTAATACAAATACATATATAACACACTTCAAATAAAATGCGTCGATTACACACACACATGTGGCAGCAAATAACATACGACATAAATTGCCTATGGCACCAGGAGGAAAAACTTTATCCCTTTTAAATATTTTTTTCTTACATATAAATTGTATCCTTAATTAGCATCATAAACTAACAAGACGAGGAATTGCTTTATGCGAAGCACTGCACTTTAATGGCTCTTAATTATCATGAAGCCAAAATGATAATTGACATACGCACGCATCCCACATGGCCACAAACCACAAATCCTCATGTCTTCGCGAAGCTCTCTGTAAGCGAGCTCCTTAAAAGTAACCCTTATTAAATTGGCTCTACAGCCCACAACAAAAGTACCACTTACGGCTGCGAAGAAATAGTCGGCTATCGACCGCCCTGGGAAGGATCTCCGCACGGCGAGAAGATATACGTATCGCTCAGCTGTCTATCTCGCTTCCGGCCAGCACAAACCTCCGCCCGCTTGGCTTTCCTGCACGACGTGGCGTTCTCCGGCGACGCAATTAAATGCTCCGCAGCCGTTTCCGTCGTGGGGGCTTGAGGAATCACTCTTCCATCCAGCCTGCCGATAGCATAACACCCAATCTGCTGTCGAGCCGATTTTCCCGGGAGTTCAACCTTCGCATCACCATCGTCGATCGTGTCTTTTTCCTCTCTCCCTCTCTGTCTTCTCTCTTTCCTCCATTCCGCACTTGAATCTCTCCTCATCCTCCCATTGGCTCCTTTGTCTTGATGTTGATTATGAAGCTGATGACATCGTCTCAAATTTCGTCTGGAATAATAAAATACCCGAGAAAGAAAGCGAGCGTTTATGTCACCGGAATTCGCGATCGTATTAGAATTCCGTGACACAGTGGCATCCTTGGAGAGTCCACCCATTGATCGGCCTTGGTAGCTCAGCGGTTGCGTGATCGCCTCTGTTGCCCCAGTACGCGGGTTCGTTCCCGGCCGAGGACGACTAGGATTTTTAAGGGGGAAATCCTGAGATCACGCACTTCCTTCGGTAGGGAAGTAAAGCCGTTGCTCCCGTGTAGTCGTTTGCTGGCTGCACGTTCTAGAACCCTCGCGAAGCAAAATTTGCGGCCCCTATAATGCCGTCCTGAAATGAACATGGCAGTTGAAAAGGACGTTAATACCAAACAAACAAACCAAACCAATCCATCCATTAGGAGCCTTAAAAAAATTTTTTTCGAGTTTTCTTTAAGAATTTTTACTGTATTAATTCTGAGCGTTTTTAATTAATGTGTCATTAATTATTGTGTTTATTTTTAAGATACTGCAAAATTTAATCAAAAAAAAAAAAGTTCGAGCCATGCCAGGGTTATCACCTAGCTTATTTGGTAGCACATCAGATCCAAACATTTCATAAAAATACATTTTGACTATATTCTGTGGGAATGTGTATATTTTGGAAACTGAGATACTGATAATGCGATGACTGAACTTTCGTTTCCAAGAATTATTAATAATGAGCATAAAATGATGATGCAATGACAACATTCATAAGGCAGCGTCATTGATGAGGCAAATGAGACACGCGTGTCTCCCTTTAGCTCCCTATCAAACATCCAGACGACTGGCAAAAATTTATGTCTGGAAAGGAAAGAGAAAGAACGAGCATTGGTCATAGCAACTCTGCAATTAAAACAGAAAAAGCTATACGGGCATTTGAAACATCTGAACAACGGGAGTTTCGAATAGAGCAAGAGGGTATGAGCTTCTCCGTCAAGGGCAAGAAAAACTTGAGTCTAAAATATCTGGTGATGCTCTGCAGTGGTGAGTCAAGTCAAGACGAGTTTAGATAAAGTCCCGGTATATCACCAACAATTCCTGTTCTTCGTATTTTTCGTAGAATGGATAGTCTTCTTGCTCTGTGTTTTATTGATTGAGTTATTATTTAACCAATTTGGAGTTATAATTTAATTTTTTGAGATTGTTCTATTTACCTACATGTGTAATTATTTTGGGCAACGCCGGGTACCTCTGCTAGTTTTAAATAATTATGTAATAGTAAACAACTTTTGCCAGTTAAAATTGTTGAAGTAATTAAGAAAAATCTAATTAGAGTTTTTTTCGTTTTATCCACATTTTACCTCTTTTTATCTCCCTTATTTTAACACTATTTTAGCTTGCTGAATGTCTTCTCACTTGGATTTAAACATGCCACACACTGCGTTTTTAAAAAAATCTACAACATACATTTATTATTTTGCAGACCAAAAATTTATTATTAATTAAACTCGGTAGCAAAGGAAACGTAATTAATTATTGGTGGTATAAAATTTTAACGAGATTATTCGTAAAAAATACTAATTTAAAAGACGATAACACGATATAATACGTATTATGATGTACGGTACTAGCCTTTTCATCTTTTCCGTAGTGACCATTGCATAATATAAAAAATTATGCAAATTAAATATTATAAATTAATGTATATTTATTAATATTATAAATGAATTTTAGCCACTATAATTGTAGTCTGATATGTCATTTTCGTAAAACTAAGTCCGTAGCCTCCAACTTGGCCTTATTTTCGAAAAAAATCCCTTTTAAAGTCTGTGTTATATAACTAGTGTAAACTGTACCTTGGCGTCCGAATCGTAAGATCTCGAGTTCGAATCTACCGGTATTAGGCTTTGGTTATTTTTGTTTTAATGATTTATAACTGTGCTATCGTCTGCTTTTTAATATATGTTTCTTTTATAATATGCTGTTATAATGAAAAATTTCTTTTCTGGAATGCATGAAAAAGGAAAACTGCAACTGCAAAATTAGTCCTGCATTCATCCAATGTTCTTGGTGTCACACACATTTGTGTTTCAAATGTTTTTTTGAAGAATACCATCTAGCACGATGTATTCGACAAGCCTAACTGTAAATATTCTACAACTTCGAAATTATTTGTTAAAACGATTATTTTATGTTATTTTATTATAGCGCCCAATATGGGCAAGAAGCAAAGACATCAAAACCTGAACATAAGAAGAAATGAAAATTTAAATATTAAAAAATTTGTTTTTTCTTTAAAATCGATGTATGTTTATGAATTATTTACACTTTTATAACAGATATTATTATCATAATTAGTTGAAAATGTTTTACTTATTGCTCTTACTTGTTAAGAATATTTTTTTCATTATAAGAGCATATTATAACTGAAAAATATATTATAAAGTGGACGCTAGCACAGTTGAAAACCATTAAAAGAAAAAAAAAAACAAAGCCTAACACGGGTGGATTCGAATTCGAGATCTTAGGCCCGTTTCAGACGTGCTTAGAAATATTCCAGTTTTTCGCTGTTCGCCGTGTCCGGCACAGCGCTGTGCTTAGAAATAACCGCAAGTGCCTATGGGAGATTTCAGACGCTACGAAAATGCCGTTAACGATTTTAAATCGTGGACGGCCGCCGTTGTCACCACGGTGCCCATTTCGATACGGCGCATTTTTTTGCCGTTCACGGCATTAAAAGTACGAGGGTGGGCTGAAAAGTAATGACGCCATGGCTGTAACTTTTTTTTATTTTTTAACCGATTTTTAAAATTCTTTTTGTATCTTATACTCACATTTATCCTCTATGTAATGCACTATTCAGTTTTCGACATAGTCCCCATCCCTTTCCGCGCATTGTACCAACGCGTGACTAGTCGGGTGAACCCGTCGGAGAGGAATTCCGGGGTTGTCGTCGACACGAGGATTGAATGGCAGCTTCGGATCCTTTTCTGCAGCACGATAACGCCCATCCGCACACGATCGCCACACATCAGAGGGGGTTGCAGCGCCTACAGTTCAAAGATGAAAAACTGCAGTTCAAAAATGAAAGACTTTGCACCTTGCGACTTTCACCACTTCCCAAAGAGGAAAGAGCACCTTAAGGGGCATGAGTTGCGTTCTGACGACGAGGTGAAACCTGCCGTTCGGTCTTGGTGTTGACAACAATCCCGGAATTCCTCTCCGACGGGTTCACCCGACTAGTCACGCGTTGGTACAATGCGTGGAAAGGGATGGGGACTATGTCGAAAAGTGAATAGTGCATTACATAGAGGAGAAATGTGAGTATCAGATACAAAAAGAATTTTGAAAATCAGTCAAAAAATAAAAAAGTTACAGCCATGGAGGCATTACTTTTCAGCCGCCCTCGTACATGAGATAAACGAGCATGTTCAGACATGACGGCTTCTGCCGTTCATACGGCCTCGGTTTTTATTTCTGTTGGGTGTCACAAAAATATGAGTAACCTATTGACCCTTTCGAGGAAAGCTCTATGTAGGTGGCGGTAGCGACATCAGTTGGCCTCTGAAACCCAGCCACACTTCCGGCGTCGCCATTTTTCCATGCTAAACAATACTGTGTAGTGAAGTGTTGTGTTGTAGATTTAATACATTTTTCAAATGACTTTAATACAATTTTACCCCCTCAGTACAGAAATACGGAAGAATAAATATTTTTAATATTACTGTATTTATTTTAGTTTAATTACAGTGCAATTAATTAATATACGACGGTTAAGTGTTACTCTTGTTACGTTTGTTTTATTTGTTTATGTTACAAGCTTGTTTTCTGTAACTGAATTAAAATAATAAAAAGTTTACGGTAAATTGACTAAAACAAGGTTTTAATAAAATATTTTTTTTATTTAATTTAATAATTAAACTCCGTTTACACTGAATTAAAACACGCATTATATTTATTTAAACGAAGCGTTATTTAAAATCGGTAAAAATCCCGTGTATCATCCCCTAATTTTCTCGGCTGACATCGATCAGCCCCATCGCGTTTATGTTCTGAATTTATTATTGTAACACACCTAATTAATATGTAAATGATTTATCATATTATCGAAATTATATTTTAAGAAATTTATGCAAGAAAGAATTACGAAAGTTTCGTGACGATGAACTTCAGCTAACGGGCGGTCATTCATGTCGGCCTGGCCGCTCATTATCAAATGAAAAACTCTAAATAGATGATTATAATTATATACTCTTCATTAGATGATTATAATTACCTTGTAAGTGGGAAAGTAAAAGAAATCCTCGTGTATCGTGTCAAGCAGCTACAGGTGAGTGAACCAATTATCGTGCTAACTTTAATACAGTTTTACAAATTGGGTTCATACAGTTTTACATAAATTTCATACGTTTCTAGATTTAATACAATTTTAAATGAATTTAATAGGATTTAAATGAATTATATTTTAAGAAATTTATCCGGGAAAAAAAATCACGAAATTTCCGTGACGATAAACTTCAGCTAACTGACGGTCATTCATTGTCGGCCTGGCCACCCATCATTCAATGTACACCGTCACGGAACTTTCGTTATTTTTTTTCTCGCATAAATTTCGTAAAATATAATTCATTTTATCGTATTTTATTCATTTAAAAATATATTAAATTTATTTAGAAATGTATGAAATTCATGTAAAACTGTATGAACCCAATTTGTAAAAACTGTATTAAAGTTAGCACGATAAATCAATAGGCTTAAATCGTTCACTCACCTGTAGCTCCTTGACACGATCCACGAGGATTTCTTTTTACTTTCCCACTTACAAGATAATTATAATCATCCTTGGCGTAGAAACATATTCGTTTCACAAAGAAATCGTACAGATCGAGTTATGTTACTGTAGGCCACGAATTCACGTCGTTCTTAAAAAACGTTTCTAACATATCATCCATGGGATCTGGCAAATTGTGCTCTTCAAACATTAATTTCTGCTTATATCGTTCGCTTGCTACGCCGTTCAAACTTTTAAAATATCTGCTTGACATAATTTAAACAGAAAAATCGCCTAATAATTGTAAAACACTTGTAATTTAAACTACACTGTAGTTACACTGTACTAAATGCTCTGAAACGGAAGTTAGAAAGGGCTGTCGTAGGATCGGTCACGTGGTTTCCTGTGACGCGTTGTTTTGTTATCGAAACGGTCAATAAAGAAAGGCGGGTTGGAAAAGGTGAGATTACAGGATACCCAGGTGCCCTTGTGTGCGTAAACGTAGAGAAAGAACGGGTGCCAAGCAGAAAGAGACAAGCAAGAGGCAGCAACCGACCAGAGTTAAGAACGACTAGACCATGGAGCAATTAACCTGGAGGCGAAACTCTAAGAGTTCCCTGTACTATTTTTAGCATATAATTTACGAAATAAAGATTTCCCATAATGCATTGCTGGATAAACAGAAGACCCCTAGCTTCATGGTTGCTGTTACTCTTATTTATTTATCTTATTTATTTTAATTAAAATAAAAAATTTTAAATTTACTTAAAATTCTTTTATTTAGATATATTTTCTAATGTTAATGTTTTTAACAATATTATAATTTTTTCCATAAATTTAATATTCATATTCATCTTGATGAAATTACATATTAGGTGTTTTTAATAAAAAGTTTTATATAAATAAAAATAATCATACAAAGTTTATTGCGAATTTCATTTTATTAAAATATAAAAAATATATTACAAAATTCATTTGGTGGAGACATTCATATTGTAATTTTTGGTGATCTTTAAGAATCCGAAGTTAAAATTTCAAAAATCCAAAATTTTTAGTACACGAACAGACTGAACGAGATCAAATCTTACGAGTAAAGTTAATCATTCCTTACTTCTGTAAAGGAAATACGGATATGTTAAAATATATGTTTTATACATATAGATAAAATATATTATGTTAAGCAAGAATGTCGTAATAGTTTCGTTTGCTCATTTTCTACAACGAATATTTACCATAACTAGTCATTAGGAACTCGGAAAAAGAAAGCTCAGGATTTTCTTTGAATTATTTCTGCAAGACTTTGCAATACACTGGGATCCTCATTGTTTTCTTTTAGACATTGTCAAAATGCATTAGACAATGTCTAAATATAGTTTTCAAAGTAGTTTTGTATTTCAGATAGACGATGTGTTCGACACTATCATGGCAGTTACAATTTTAAAATGAGGTCAGCCCCTCAAGCAAAAATAGGATAGCTACACATAATTTTAGCTTCATACTTGTGATTTATATGCCATACACCAGTTGTCGCTAAAAAACGGAAGTACGAAAAATTTCGTCCGGTTTCGCCTCCAGGTTATTTGCTCCATGGACTAGACTAGGGGCAACGACATTATAATTGTATTAACCATAGTATTAGAGGGGAAGTATGACAACTCCGAAAGCCGACTTTGAGGTAGTGTCGACTTTACGAATTTTTTACTGGTAAAACAACGATCTATGTCACATATCAAGCATTGCATATTAATCTTCAATAGTTTAGCCAATAAATAAAAATGTGTTTTCAATAATATAATAATATTTTATTTATAATAACCGGAAATGAAATGAAACGATCGAATTCCTTAAATGCGTAACAACTCACCAGGGTCGCTGCGGTCGCCGGTTTGGGGCAAGGTCTTTTATAGAACTTGGTTTGGGGCCAAGGAGCGTTAATGCCAAGTTATTGTATGAGGTTAGATACTTCATGTAATTGTTTTTTAATAAAACCTTCTGTTTATTATGCGTGAAATAAGTACATTTCTTAAATCTAACGGTATCTTAGAATTTTTAAACAATTTTGTATGAACAATCTATATTTATGTAGAAAATACTTACGCATATTTTTTTTTCGTAAGAGTTCCCCAAGCTTTTGAAACGGAGATTGTAAACATTATGATTATATTTGAACGAGCAATTCTCAGAACTTTATATCAGATATACAAGTATATATCAGTATTTAGTAATTTAATGTGCCGGATCACAAGCAACTATGTAGAATATAAATTTTGAATGTGAGATATTGTCGGCGAGTGGTTTATTCCCCCCCCCCCTCCCCATACAATGCCTACGATTGAGGTTCGATTCCTAAAGCAGAAATGTGTGTGTTAGGTTTTTGGTGATTTATTCTTTTGTCTGTAAATTTTCAATTAACAGGATTTTAGCTAATTACATTTTCCAAGATTGCAAAATTTTTAAAGATATTTAGTGCTATATGCATAATTCTAGTTAATTTTTGGATTATCTAAAAAATTAATTTATGCGTTTTTTAAATTTTCCATCATGGTTTGTAATTGTCCAACAAGGCTTGTAGCAATAATATACAAATAATACCTCTTTGTCCAATAAGTAATTACCTGCGGAAAAGAGCAATTCCACGGAGAGATAGGACTCTTTCAAAAGTATGTCACAAACATTTTAATGACACTGCTAATTAAAATTATAAAGAAGACAAATTTGTGATCAATGGGAAAGAAGATAGTATTCCAATATCGTTGGAAATTAGCTGTAAATGTAGTTCCTCATTTATTTGCAAGATGCCCATCATTTCTTTCTAAGCCCGTAGTTCCACAGCATTCTAGGCGGATTAATAGATCGTCTAACCCTATCCCACTAGAAACACAAGCACATTGTACTGAAGAAGTTTCAGATCCAGCTCTTGAGATCAATAATGGTTTCAAATAATTTTAAGTTAGAATTGTTGTTCAAACTAAACATGTCCCTTAAATATCCTTTACCTGTCTTCAGGAGTAAATGATTGTCTGACGTACGATATCAACGGATTTGTTCTGAATAAAATTAAAGCATCCACGGATTATGTTGAATGTATTCAGTCGTTAACAATAAATAAACTTATAAATGTTAATGGAAATTCTAATTTAAACACAGTTAAAACATAAAGGAAACTTTTATCCAAACGATAGCGTTTTCCATTTATTATCGAGAATTGAGAAAGTAATTGAATATTCGTTCTAAAGAGTTGAAATTTTAAGTGATTTGTTGTGAATAACTTGCCCAATTTATAGATCACTAGTTGCCAGCATCGTGCAGACAAACGTCTACCACAAATTTTATTTAATTATTTGCAAGTTAAGTTATTTTATTATTAAGAATTTTTTAAATTCAAAACAAAACAAGTTAATGAATTAAAAAAAAAATTAAACCAACTGCAAAAATGAAATTAATATGGGACCATCTTGGTGCTAAGCCGAATCCAATGTAAAAAGAATTTTTAAAATCGGTTTATAAATGACGGAAATATCGATGAACATACATAAAAAAAATACGTACAGACGAACATAGAACCTCCTCCTTTTTGAAGTCGGTTAAAAAAAAAGATGAAAAATGTAATAAAGAATTTTAGATAAACAGCTAAATTATCATCTTAAAAACTGAAGCACTTATGATCAAAAACTCCTGACATGTTCCTAGAACAACTTGGACATCAAATTCTGTGGCATAGTCGTGCCACTACAACCATAAATCAGTCACTACAACCATAAATCAGTGGATGATTTCTGTTCAGATGTTACATGCGTGAACCTCTGAATCATGAAAACATACTACAGTATTAATATTCATAGATAATTCAATTGCAATTATATTTAAATAATTTTTGTAAAAAATACTGTATTAAAAATCGACATTTAAGTTTTTAAAGGATTTTTGTCTAAATTTCTAGAGTAATTTTGATATTTTAGTAATATTTAGTATGGAGATATAGAGTTGTAAACAGTTTGGGAGGGGGGGGGATGTATTTGATGTAAAAAATTAATAAAATTAGTGACGTTAAAAATATTTGTTAATGCTAAAATAAAAATACAGCTTCCAAATTATGTCGGGATCTATTTTCACTACTTCCTTGTTTAAAAAACCCCAGAAAAACAAACATTTTCTTAACAATTTCTACTGAAGAACAACCAAATGTTGCCTTACTGGCGATATTTTCGCCATCTAGCGGAGGAACGGCTGAACTACGGATTTGTCATAAATCCTCTCTAATACTACGGTATTAACTAATGCACGTTTATCACTGAATGTAATCTTAAATTGTATTTTGTTATCAATAAAGTTTTGCGCTATGGAAGACATTGAATTACTAATAATGAACCCATCTCCTCTTCTTCACTCGAGAACTCTTCTTTTTTAGATACAAATAGTACAAGCATAGAAGCTTCTCTTGATTTTGCATAGCGGAAAGAATGAAATTGGCGGGATGTAGAGAACAACACTGCTTAAAACCGCGCCAATGACTTGTGTATACGGCGTGTCTTCACTTGTGTAAACGGCATCGTGCCGGATACGGCGAACGGTGAAAGCCGGAGCGTGTAAAACGGGCCTTACGGTTCGTATGCCACGACGTTACCAGTTCGGCTGCCGCTGTTGTGATGATTGCCAAGCTACAGTTTACACTAGTTATATAACACAGACTTTAAAAGGGATGTTCTCGAAAATAAGGCCAAGTTGGAGGCTGCGGACTTGGTTTTACGGAAAGGACATATCAGACTACCATCCTACCAAAGGGCATCAAAAAACTCGATTGTTCGTTGGGGCCCTCTCCTTGTTAGATGGATGATTCTGCTTTTGATCAACAATAACGTTTATAAATGAAAGATGGATAACTTCAGAATGGTGAAATATTTTAATAACCACATATTTCTTTCTATTAATCTATAATATTTAATTTGCATAATTTTCTATTTAAAAAAGGAAACGTTTATAATAAATACTTATAACAAAGATTTTTAGGAACTTCTTCTCTACATAATATAATCTAAATTTTTTTTTAAATTATTTTAATAATTCCATCTAAACATTTACTATGTATACTTTAAAGAAGTAATGAAACTATTAAAAAAACTAATGTAATGATGATCATGTAACCTGTTAGCTACAATATAGTAAAAACTAATTACAAGAAGATATAGTTAATCAGAAAAATGGTCATATTAAAAATTACACGAATAAACATTAGTTCAATTTTAAAACGTTTTGTAATGTACAAATTATAAATATCCACAAAACATTGTAAATGCAACACAATTGCAACATTGTAAAAGATGAAAAAAAAGTCTCTTAACGTTCACACATAAACAAAGCTTTTAACGTGGAGCATCTATCCTCTAAGATGGCAAGTTGCTGACAAGGGCAATTGAATCTTAAATGTGATTTGTAGACTTTAAAAAAATACACAAAATAAATAACACACACATGGAATTCTCAAAAAATTAAGAAAACCATCCCATGAGTTAAGAAAAAAACTCTTGAGAACCCTTGTACTTATCCAAATTTAGAATCAAACAAATTCTGCATTCCATCAGCTACAGATGAAGTGTGATATCGATGGAAAAACATCTGAAGCACTTTGAGCTGTTTCTGAAGTATTTACTGCAATTTCTAAGTCACTTTGTCCAGCATCTTAGATACTCTCTGCAATTTCTGAAACGCTGTTCAACTGTGGACCTTCAGTGTATAAAAAAAATCATTTTACATTATGCAATGCATTTTGTATTTTTAAACAATGAAAAAAATTGAAATTTATTATTTTAAGAGGTACATTTTTAGATTTACAAAATATAACCTTACCTGTCTTGCTAGACTGTTTAAACAGAGAGGGGAATACATTTGGTATCAGTCGATTTTTGTCTGGCGCTATAAAACTGTCGTCGACAAATTGTGCACTACATAATCTGTACTGTCCGCTTCCCATGAAAATGCCCCTGCGTTGTTGAAAGTGCTCACTGCGCGCGCTGCAGTCGTGGATGCTTCCACAGCACTGAGGGGGGGGGGCCTTAAACACGTGCAGTTTAACAGCAGGCTCCAGATTCTGCTTTCCCTGCCCACCCTTCATGCATTTTCGTATTTGTGTTCCCTATCAGTGCTGTGGACGCATCCACGATTGCAGCGCGCGCAGTGAGCACTTTCAACAACACAGGGGCATTTTCGTGGGAAGAGGACAGTACCCTCAGTTTAAGGTGACAGCATTTGTCCATGAGATCAAATCGGTTACATCCATTCTTTGCACCTATATAAGTCAAACATTTGTAATTAATCATTCCTATTTGCACTTGAGAATTTACTCTACTCTCTTATCTCATTAAAAAACATTTTTCAACCTTTTTCTTAAGCGTAAGTACAAACCCTAGCAAAAACAGTTGAAACATACTGCATGATTTACAGTTATCAAAACACAACTTATATTAAGTTTTAAACTATGATGTAAGTAAAAAATTAAAAATGTAGAGTTATTCATTAACATTTTACAAATCTTACAAGCATTGAAATAAGTCATTTTTTAATAAAGTACGTGGTTGATATATAATTTTGTTTTTTTTTTTTAATTTGAAGTTAATCTATTAATGAATTTTTTTGGACTTACTTTCCTAGTGTAAAGATAAACGAGTTGTGTTCTGAAAATTGTAAATCGTGCAATATATATTCATTTAATAGTAGATTACTTCCCAGGTTAGGCGCATATTAATGAGGTGGGCGTGGCCTATTCCAGCCAATCAGCGTGCAGGATTCGCATCACGTGACCCCCAACCACCCCCTACCCCTTCCTGCACAGGCGTTCAACCAATCCGCGTGCAGAAGACGACTCACGTGACCTACCACCTCCCTCCCCGGTTTTGGGCGTTGGCCTTTTAATTGGGCGTTGGTCATTTAATTTGGGCATTGGCCTTTAATTAGGCGTTGGTTTTTATTTGGGCGTTGGCCTTTATTTGGGTGTGTCCTGAAATAAAATTAATTTTATAATCCTCTGATATACCCCTGGTGCTGGTGCTTAGAGATTAGAGGGGTGGGAGATTAGAGGGGTCCAGATGCTCTCAGCAAAATCCACTTAGGTGATTCTGTCTTACAACTGAACACCCGTTGATTCGCTTATAAACCCTTGATTCCGGCTAGGGGGTTCGGTACTGGCCCCTCAAAGGATTACCTAATTACTAATTCACTATTGTTTCTCGGGTAACCAAATTTTTTCCAAGCTCTTTTACAGTTTTTTCTAAATAAAACGACTACTGTTTCAAGATGTTTTGTTTTGTTTTTTTAATTTTCTACTAATGGATACATTGTTTCAATGGATAGGTGTGCAGTTGTGTAGGGACTAATACTGTCTAAAAAGGTGGGACTGGACTCTCATATACCTGTTATAAATAAATAAATAAATAAATAAATAAATACAGAGGTGTTCTTTACATAACTTAATTTAAATTTTGGTCATGGATGAGGCATTTTCTAACCCCGCTAATGCTGCCGGTTTTGGTGGTGTGAAAGGTGTGAATTTTTTCAAAGCCCGTTAAATGTCCGCTGTGTTTTCAGCATTCGAGGGAAACCTAGTCCTCGGGTCTCGCCTTACGTCGCGCTCCCAAACCCTGTCGGATGGCCCCTTGGATGGCACGTGCGTCTGTTTGCTGTAGACCCAATCCCACTGGAGAGACCTTCCATTTCAAAACCTTGTTGTTTCAGTTTAGAGCCTGCATTCACGCTGTAAACACGTAAATATATAAAGCTGATGACCGATATCTGCATAAATATCTATGTTTTTTTTTTGCTCTCTGAAATTTCTTTCATGAAGCCCATGGAGCGATCTACACCCACAATACAGAAAGGATCGTTGCTTCGACTTTGTAGTGCTTGTATATTATTGTTGTTGATTGCATTGCATTGTATGAACGGTTATGAGGAAATTTTAAAACTGATACATCACGTTGATAATAACACCATCACCCAAACGGATAATTTTCCTCGAAAATAAATCATTTGTAGGTGATGTTTAAAAACGTTGTGGAGTACAAGCTTATTTGGTGATATTTCACGTAAGATAAAACGATTTAACGACAGATATCGACACCGCTAAAACCGTCTACAGAGAAATACCGCAATCGTAAAACCATCTACTGCGAAATTCCGCTGTCATGGAAACCGTCTGAAGAGAAATTCCGCAATCGTAAAAACAGCCGATGGAGAAATTCCGCAATCGTAAAAACCGCCGATGGAGAAATTCCGCAATCGTAAAACCGTCTATGGAGAAATTCCGGCTTTGCCAAAAACATCCTTACCTGTAATCCTTTGTGATAAACTGTACCTTGGATAATTGCGCAGAGTATGAATTACGTAAGTTGTGGCTTTTGAAATAAAGCACATTTAAAAAGAGATTTACGTCATTCAACATTCAACATTGCCTTTGTAAACTCTTTCAGCAATTTTCTCTATCTCTCCCCTTTTTTCATCATGGAAATAAATGCAATGGTTAAATTTACGCAATACTTTTCGGCTCTTGTTGCTGGTTCCTCGGGGAGCGGCAAGAGTACCTTAGTAGCTCAAATGTTAAAGTATAGAGATGAAGTGATGGACCCGCTGCCTACGGAAATAATTTACTGCTATGGAGCTTTAATCCCGTCGGTTGTTAGAAATCTGAATTTGCCTAACATTACGTTTCATGCAGGGGTGCCGGATGAAAATTTGATACACGAACGAATACCTGAACAGGCTTTACTGATTTTAGACGATTTATTAAATGAGGTGAAAATAACGACCTTGTTGAGAAAATCTACACGCGCTACAGTCATCATCTCAATATCTCAGATATTGTTTTGTTAATAACTCAGAACCTCTTTGCTCATTCAAAAATCATCCGTACAATAAGTTTCAATACCCAGTTCATCTTTCTGCTAAAGTCACCTAGAGACGTAGGACAGATTCGCACCTCGGCATCGCAAACAGGCTACGGACGCTTACTCATCGAAGCCTTTAAAGATGTCACTCAGGAACCCCATAGTTATTTACTGCTTGATTTAACTCAGAGTTGTCCTGATGTTCTGAGATTGCGTAGTAAGATTTTCCCGCCCGAAAAACCTATCGTTGTTTATGCGGATAAAGCGCGGGTTTAAAACCGGCGAACGTCATTTTTAAATCGGCTGAATAGGGTGTTGATACAACAATGATTCCTCTGGTTGTGAAACATCGTCATTTTCTAGGAGCTTTGAAACACTCGTCTCCTCAACATAGGAAAGTATTAATGCAACATGCCACGCTTAATCAAGTTAAAGCGCTGTGCGAGATCTGTCATAATATTCTACATCGTAGAGTCGACTGGACACCACCCATTAAACAACATTTGCGGAAAATAAAAGGTTTAGCCCATAAAAAAATTTCATTAAGGGCCAAGAAAACTTATCTGAACCAACGTGGGAACGGATTCATGCTACCTCTTTTGTTAGGAAGCGTAGCTGCACCTATTTTGAATAAATTAATTGGTTAAGAACATGCAAAAGTACGTTTTACTACCGGCTCACGAATATCAAAGGTTCCTTCACGCTACGGACCAGAGCGTCCCTGCATCACCGCAAACCCTTCAAGAAACACCTACTTATCTGTATCCACAACAACTCGTCTATTCACCCTATCCTGGCACGTCTGCAGACATAAAAGAAAAAACCCTCACTGACAGTGATAAAGCAATGGTTAGCGGTTTCGAAGAGGCCTACGACGAGGACAGCCGACCGGGAAACGTAGTGAGTTTGCCAGTTGAGCAGCCCTCCCCGCGTACACGTTTCATAGAGACACTACGAAAGAGACCTGATGTTATCACATGGAATAAAAAAGGAACTGTCAATCGGAGGGAAATCAATACGAGGCTCGAACATTAATAGTTTAATACAAGACGTATTATCACCCATCCCCGATCTGAAGAAACCTCTACCTGGAAGAACCCTGTTTACCGACGTGATACATCATGTCAACATCCCTGAAGAATTAATCGTGAATCCCGTGTACCGCCCGGCGTATGTACCTGACACGCCTAAGCTCCCTTGGTTACATTATGATAAATAACAATTTAATGTAAAATATTAGTTGTATTGCAAATGATAAAATTTATTTTAACGTCTGTAAAAAAAAAAATTGAATAAAAATGTAATTCAATATATGAAAACCATTGATTGTGTAATTTATTTATTTATTTATTTATTTATTTATTAAAAAGTAACCACAAACAAAACACAAATTCAATCTGAATACAAAAAGTTTATTTGAACAAATGAATATACAGAAATTGAATAAAACAGATAAGAATAATAATAATAATTAGAATAATTAAACAGAGTAATTTAAAGGTTTGCAACATTGGTTCCATTTAGCCTTTTGGCAGATATTAAATTCAGAGTTGCTAGTATATTCGTCTTGGATGATTTCACATTTCACCAGTAAGTCGTTCAAAAGCAGTTCATTTGTATAAGTGTTGTTCAAGATGTCTGCCGTAGAATAACCCCTGGCTGCTAATTTCAGGTAATGTAGACAGTGATGACCGCATGTGTCAGACGTCTGATGTTGCACTATTCTCGTGTTGTAGATCCATTTTTCCACGTGCATAAGCATGAACGGGTGGAATTGCGGTTGAGGAAACATTCCGAAAGAATCAAAGATGTATGCTTGTTTGCAGGACGGTATAAAAAAAGCCACCCAAATCGAGCCTGGCTTGCTGGAATCATCCGTATTAACAATGAGTAAAGCTGGATGCAGAGGTTTGAGTTGAAGCATCAAATCCGCCGGGAAAACACCTCTTGCCATAGTACATGTGAATGGATCTCTCTCAAGAGCCCTCCATAGCTCTTGCGTATCCATCGACCTTAATTTGTGAAATCGAAGCTCAGGGTTCTGTCTTTATTGATTTCCAGGAGATTCTGATATTGACAATAAGCAATCAGATTCACCGAGTTAGCTAAAGGTTCGGAAAACTGAACTTCAACGCTTAACGTACCGTTACGTATAAGGTTATATCTATATGTATAATAATTCCTGTCCCCTGAAAGATCAAAGGCCAGAAACGTGTAACCAGATCCGTAATCGAACTGACTGATGTCAACATCTCTGTCTTCTTTCCAAATCCCAAGTGCTTTCATGGAATGAACATACTCTCTCAAGTATGACCCAGAGGAAAAATTCGGTGTCAGAGGGTTTAGAGGAATTGCATGAGTATCCAATGAGAGAGAGAAGAAAGATAGATTGAAATGTTGAAAGTTGAATGGATTCGAAGTAAAAGAACCATTCTGGGCTTCACTCGATGTAAATGCAAAAATCAATCGGGTGGGAATCTGACCCGTAATTAAGTTCTGTATGACGTGATTTCTAGTTCCCGTAGCAATACTCACGGACCTCATTTCAACCCGCCCGATAGGGTAAAACCCGTTAGTGGTTTGCAGAGTCTTTGCATGCGCTAATAGCGTGGCTGTGTTAACTTTAACTCTCTCGACATTCAGCGTTGCTTTTCGGATTGTAATCTGATAATTTGGGTTAGCTACATCAGACATCAGAGCAAAGGAGGGTTTACTTCTGTAAAGTCTCAGACGAAAATCCGTAGAGTTTAGTAGCAATCGACCCAGCCGAAAGATGTCTAAATGGAGCGGGCCTTCCATGTAGTAAACGCCGTTTCGTGCGAGTCTTTTACGTAACTTAAACCCATTGTTTGCGTCGTCAGCATTGTCCATTTTACCGCTCGTGCCTTGACAATACCCTGCTGTTGTGAGTTGACTTTGTTTAGAAGTCTGCCCATAGTTCAAAAGAGTTTCAAAATAAGCTCTGTACGGATATAAGTTATTACTATGACTAACTAACGTATCACCTAGATAGCAATCGACTTGTGAGAATAGCGAATGTAAGAAGAGGTTCACAGGTCCTGTTTTATCACCAGCTGGTAACGGTCCATCCCTTTTGCTGATAACGACTACTAAGTTTAATGTAGATTGATCGAGATCCGTGTAAAAATCTGCCAAACCAGGTACGTAGAATTCAATAGGCCCGTCTTGGTTGATGATGGCTGTTGGCTGGTACCCCGTGACGTGTCGCTTTTCCTGTTGCCCACTCGTGTGAGGTATAGAAAAAATGTCGAGATCGCTGTTGAGACATTCAGCGCTCAGCTGGTGTATCATTGATGCCATGATTACGTATGTATTAGATGTAAACCGATGATAAAGGACGAATGTTTAAAATCGGTGTTTTTGTTGACTTCTTCTGTTTCTTCCTCTTCTTCTTCTGTTTCTTCTGCACGTTTTTCGGCTTTTTTGAACGCTGCACTCGACTTCTTTGTCTGTATTCACTCTTTAGAAAAGTCTCCACACTGTTGCCTCTGGGTCATTTTACATGTGAATGAGTAGGAAATGCTGAATTTCGTCTTTTAACGCGACCTCTACCTCTCTGAACTCTAGCACCCATTTCCTGCAGGGCATTACCTCCAGCTTCTTTCATTCGTGATGACAGCGACTGTTTAAAATTTTGACCATGTATCACATCATTAAAAACGGAAACACCGCCCTTTAGGGCATGTCGACCGAGAATCTTGCCCATGGATTTGAGTAAAGGTGTTGCCAAGCGAAACAGATTTGAAAATACTGAACCAATCCCATTGCCTCTCTGGTAAACCGACCCTGTAAACACAGGTAAACCATTCCCTCTCTGGTTTAAATAGTAACGCGATATTACTTCTTGGCACGGCTGATAGGGGATATGCAGTTTGGTACTCTTAAATTCAACAATTTTTTGATATAGAGGTGCCGACTTGGGATACCTTAACGTAACAGAAAAATCGGACACCCACTTAAATGGCCGGTTGTAATCCGGAGTTAGAGAGAAACGGTCCTCGTAGAAAATGTTTGGCGAAACATTGAACAACTTACAGAATTCGGGCGTGTTAAAGCGAATCCCGACATTCAGAGGCAAACTCATGATGACTTTTTGGTCTAAAGAAGGGTTATGGTAAATGAGAACATCTTTCAAATAGGCTTGTAACACCAATTCAACTTCGATTAGGAAAGACTGGAATGTCGGAATTCTTACTGGTGAAACAATGCTGAAATCGATTTGTTCATCTATGTGAACAGCCTTGAAACCTATTTCGAAAGTGTTGTTTACCGTCGTAATGTTCTTGAAGAGGGCTGGGAAATGTGTTTCCGATAAACCAACCTCCCATCGCCCTTGGAAACGTAGCGTCCTCGGCAGTCTTGTGATAAAATGAGCTGTTGTATTGGTATGAATTTGTTCGCCCGTAGGTGTATTTGATGGTAACGTAACATAAAAATCCGTGTCTTCATACATGAAGGCTGTACTCGGACCCAACTGTTGTCAATCGCCTCTTGTCAAGCATTTAAAAGATCTATCTCTCGTACCCAGCTGTTCATGCTGGCCGGGTAACCTTGCCATTTCACAAAAGATTCGCGAACACCACGCCTCGTGCGCCAGCGAATAATCTGTTCAATGTTAAAAACTGCAGGTTTTTTCACCTTTTGTAACTCCTGGTCGTAGAATACACCTGAGATCTCGCTGCCATCGTAATCATTAATTTTATACACAACAGGCACGAAACCTCAAACACCTCCTCGGTCCAGTTTGGAAGATAGCCTTTATCAAATATGTTTTTCACTTTCGAAATACGTACGTAATCACCGACTTGCAACCTTGGCTTTGTTTGTGGTGCTGCTGTATAATAACTCTATTGTTTCATCCATAGAGCAGGGGCATTTCGTTCATTGACATCAGCTGGTGCCATACCCAGGGCTCTCTGATTGCGTTGGTTGTAGCTTAACACGAGATCCGGTAAGACGTCGATGTATCTGTGTGTGTTGGTAAATGTAAAAAACTTAAACATCCTCGTTTTTAACGTACGGTTGAATCGTTCGACCGTAACGGCTTTCAAATCTGATTCTGTGGTGAAGAAATCGACGTCGAGTTCTTTAAAATAATCTTGAACGTGTTTGTTTAAAAACTCCTTCCCTTTATCGCTGTTCACTTTTACAGGAATACTGCTGAGTGTGAAAATTTTTTGAAAGGCTTTCTGAAGTTCAAGTCCCCTCTTTGTTTTTAGAGGAATGACCCACGCACAGCGCGAGAAAACGTCGATGCAGGTAAGTAGAAATTTATAACCATCGTTCTGTTTTGACAGACTGGTCAGATCAACCAAGTCCACTTGAAATTGCTCAAATGGCGCATATACACGCATGCGATTACGTGGGTAATGATGACGCACCGGTTTATGTAGCGTATAAGCTCTCACACCCCTTAACCATTCACGTGTCTCTTTTTCAGAATGATTTGTTTGTTTAGCTAAACCTTTCACACCACCAAAACCGGCAGCATTAGCGGGGTTAGAAAATGCCTCATCCATGACCAAAATGTAAATTAAGTTATGTAAAGAACACCTCTGTATTTATTTATTTATTTATTTATAACAAGGTATATGAGAGTCCAGTCCCACCTTTTTAGACAGTATTAGTCCCTACACAACTGCACACCTATCCATTGAAACAATGTATCCATTAGTAGAAAATTAAAAAAACAAAACAAAACATCTTGAAACAGTAGTCGTTTTATTCAGAAAAAACTGTAAAAGAGCTTGGAAAAAATTTGGTTACCCGAGAAACAATAGTGAATTAGTAATTAGGTAATCCTTTGAGGGGCCAGTACCGAACCCCCTAGCCGGAATCAAGGGTTTATAAGCGAATCAACGGGTGTTCAGTTGTAAGACAGAATCACCTAAGTGGATTTTGCTGAGAGCATCTGGACCCCTCTAATCTCTAAGCACCAGCACCAGGGGTATATCAGAGGATTATAAAATTAATTTTATTTCAGGACACACCCAAATAAAGGCCAACGCCCAAATAAAGACCAACGCCCAATTAAAGGCCAACGCCCAAATTAAATGGCCAACGCCCAATTAAAGGCCAACGCCCAAATTAAATGGCCAACGCCCAATTAAAAGGCCAACGCCCAAAACCGGGGAGGGAGGTGGTGGGTCACGTGAGTCGTCTTCTGCACGCGGATTGGTTGAACGCCTGTGCAGGAAGGGGTAGGGGTGGTGGGGGGTCACGTGATGCGAATCCTGCACGCTGATTGGCTGGAATAGGCCACGCCCACCTCATTAATATTCGCCTAACCTGGGAAGTAATCTACTTTTAATGCATATTGGCAAGAATGGATAAGCGGTCTTTTTTGGTATCAGACTTTAGGGAAACTAAAAATTGATATTAACGTTTGTTTCTGCCCAGCTTCTTCACGGGCGTGTCATTTCAATGTGAAGCTGTGTATAGTTTCAAAACTTTTTGCTAAGAGTTCTTAGTTAAGTTTATCTTAAGTTAAGCACTTAACCTTCCCTGCGTTTAATTCATTCTTAACATACGAAAAAATTACTTTTACTTTCATTCTAACATTACCGAAGTTAGTTTTTAAGCTAAACGAGGACAATTATTGTTCTTTTTAAATATAGGCCTATGTAGTTAAGTAATCAAAATGTAGGTTTTGCAATCAATAAAACCTTCAGTTGTTTTGGTTTTTATTTCAGAAATAAATAACATCGTTAGTAAGGGAAAAAAGAATGAAGCAGACTCACCTTATTTCATCTTTTAGAAAACGGAAAAATGATATGTCCCGTTGAGCACGTTAACGCTGCACAATATCTTGCACCAGTTTTGCGAGTTGACATTGTCGACTAACACCAGTGAAATTTGCCGAGCGAATGCTGTCTCCTTGTAGACCGTTTGGTTAGGGAAAAATATTAAATTTCTGACCCATGGAGGAAAGAAGAAAATTTCCTTTCTTTCTTCCATGTTTCTGTCAACTTCCTGTGGTCGGTTATTCAGGAAAATCCTTGGAGAGGTGGGGGAAGACTCACGGTTTTCATTCAAAGTTTCGACCGAAACCGAAACCATAGTTTCGACCCATTCGTTTGGTGCGCTTTTGTACACAAGATAACACACATTAAGCTAGAGCTTCGCTTCCCATTCTACTTCTTCCATGCTACTACCTTAACATAGTGCAAATAATCATTAAGTCTACTAACTATATTGTATGCCCAAATGAAGAGGAGACTTTCACTGTAGCGCCGTTGTATCTAATCGAAATTGGTAAATATGCTTGTCGATAAATGTAGTGTCATCCCGGCTCTCCAGTACCAAAACAGCTCTCTCTGCCATGAAGGCCGGAAAAGTGACGCTCAGTTTCTTTTTCGACGAAGAAGGACCCTTACTCCTCGACTAGAACGGAGTGAAACAGAAAACGTTGAACAGTACTGCAACACGTTGCTGAAGCCGAAAACAAGCGCGGAGAGAAGCTATTGAAATGGATATTGCTGCTCCAGGACAACGCTAAGCCACTTGTGGCCAAGAAGACCCTCCAGCTGCTGGAAACATTTCAATGGGAAGTCCTCAAACATCCTCTCTACAGCCCACAGAGAAAGAAAAAATTTATTCCTTCTCTATAGTTCAGCCCCGACATCTCTCGATGTGACTCCCATTTTTCGGCCCCTTAAAAAAAATCACTGAGAGGTCATCGGTTCACCTTCGACACGGAAGTGCAGAACACCGTGGAAAAGGAGCCGTATGCAACCCAGGATCTGTATGCACTGAAGCCATCATTCGCTTCCTACGCTCTAAAATCAATGCATCATTATCAAAGGCAATTATGTGTAGGCGACTTGATATACGCTAACACTAGATTAAATATTCTGTATTTAAAATATTAGCTAGATATAACCATAGTCTCTTTTTTCATTTGGGCACACCTTCTATAAATATATAAATACGACATGAATGTGTCTAAATAATAACATTCTAGTTAAGATTCATATACAGGGTGATTCAACAAACATTTAGGGGAGTTAGTACACTCCCAGCAATATGCGGTTAATATGACCTGCTTGTGAGAGTCATATTACTCTACCAATACGACCCATTTAAGAGAGTCATTGGACACAGATGTGTGTAAGAGTTTTCTGACCCAAATTTCCGAGTCGCCATTCTCGGGTCAATTGACTCGACTGTATAAGACTTAAGACTCAATAATGGAATGTTTATTATACGCGTATATACCTATTTACACATTTTTACATACATATTTATAAATTTTAACAGCTGCTGACACGTTTATATAGTCATATTTGTACACGTGTATATACAATTACGCCTACACAAATTTACACACGTGTTTACACCTATTTACTCAGGTATACACATAGTTACACATGTTTACACTTATGTACACCTCTGTACAGCTTATTTACACAAGTACGCACATAGATATTTACACAAATTTACACACGTGTATAGACAATTTACGCATCTGTATAGCTTATTTACATAAGCTTACACAAATATGTACATAAATTACACACTTTTATACACGATATATACAAATCGGTGGAAGGATGGATCATAATATTGTTCCTATTAACTAAACAGGTGGTGGTCTTACAGTATAACAGAGGGACATCAGGAGTTCCAACTAGTTTCGCCATTTATTCCCGGCTTTGTCAAGGATATACAGCAAGAGGCATGCAAGCCTTTATATATACAGAACAGTGGTACAAGTTACGCAATGAGCGTAAATACATACAAGAACGAATAGGATATAAAGCAAGGGGGCCAATGAGTTCAAAAAGGATGTAATGGCCAGTAGAATAAAGTAAAATAAATATAAAATTTTTTTAAAAGATACACAAAAGAGAAATTGTACAGAGATGGGAACCGGACATTTACCATACCGGATATTTACCACCGGACAATTGCCACACCGGACATTTACCACACCGGATATTTACCACACCTAACTGCTTCAGTATCGTTCTTGTTCAGAGAAATTCTTGTAATTAATAACTATAAAAGAAAAACAACTAACTATTCACATACGGAAAATAAAAGTAAAAGGTAAACAATATTGCTAGAGTGTAAAAATTAAATAACAACTTAAATACTTATGTGAATAATAACTAATAATAAAAGAAATACGACAAAATTAAATATTTATTCAAGGTAAACAATAACATAAATTTGATGGTGTACGACTTTCAATTCAATCGGAACCAAAATTATTGTGTCAGGGTAAACGAAGCCAAAGATAAATATTAGATAATAAAGAATTAAGATTGTGGACGGCGTGGTGATAAAGGTTTCATCCCGGGTCCCATTCGATGCTCGCATGGAAACATCGCTAGATCAAGCTCGAAAATCCACCAAAAAAGCCGAATTAATAGGAATCAACATCGACCGATCTTTATAAAAAATTTTCACAAAGAAATATTATGACACTCGATTATAAAATTGTAAAATATGGCATACAGTTTTACAAAATAAATGAAGCTCTGTAAAAATCATTATTTTAAATTAAAATAAATAGATAAATAAAATTGTAATTCAATAAATATGATGGTGTAGGACTTTCAATTCAATTATACAACTTTGAATTTATTTATTTACTAGAAGAGGTACCCGGCGTTGCCCGGGATAATTACACTTGTATGTAAACAGAACAATCTCAAAAAATTAAATTAAATTTTGCAATATCCTAAAAATAAACACATGAAAATTATTAGAATTAATACAGTAAAAATTCCTAATGAAAATTCGAAAGAAATCTTTTTAAAGGCTCACAATGGCTGGACCTCTCCAAGGATGCCACTGTTAGTCTAAATAATTTCTTACTCACGTAATGTCACCTCAGATGTATACTTAGTGTTGTTGCAATTTCCACTCTTCTCTCGATGTGTTGAAGCAAAACTTGGCCATTCATCACTTTGTGGAGTCTAGCGGTCGCCGATTCTTCTATTTACTTGCTTCCCATTTGCTCAATACAGCACGGAGCTAAAGGTTTGCTTTCTCTGTCGTCTTTCCACTCTTCCTCAATAGTCTGCTAACTCTTCATTATCTCCAGCTACTGATCATTTTTAAAGATTTTCAAGAAATTGTTAAGTACTAAGAATTCTCTTTTCTAAGAAAAACCTGAATAACAGGAATTCTATGCATTGTTACAAATTGAAACTTATCCATATTGCATCATCATTTTATGTTCATTGTTATAATTCTTGGAAAGGATTACTTTATCATTGCATCATCATTTTGAGCTCATTGTTATTGGTGAATTGCGTGTTGAAACCATTGTTGATACCTATTGTTGCACAAACTTTTATTTGCATTGTTGGCCATGAGATATATATTGTTGGTCCGTGCAGAGTGTTTGTGAATTGCGTGTTGATACCATTGTTGCAAAAACTTTGTCTTGCATTGTTGGTCATGCGATATTTCTCATTAATAGGCCCTGCCATAACCATGAATATCGATTTTTTATCAATAATTATTATTTTTTCGAAATCTAAAGTAGACAGTGACCTTCCTCATGCTTTGAAGGTCATGTATGCGAAATTTCATCAAGTTCGGAATAAAACTGTAGATTTGTATAAAAAACGTACAGACCCACAGACAGACCCACAAACATCCTTCTTTATATATATAGATTGACGAATCCAACAAATTACTAGAGTGTAAAAAATAAATAATAACATAAATACTATGTGAATAATAACTAATAATAAAAGAAATACTACAAACTGATCACATACTGGAAATAAATATTTATTCAAGGTAAACAATAACATAAATATGATGGTGATGATCTTCAATAAGACTTTCAACAATAACATAACAATAAGACTTTCAATTCAATCGGATAGCATGGCCTATACCGATTAAAAATTCTGGCAGTGTCTTCCGACCGGTCACATAGTCCATGCATAGGGTCTTAAGCCGCCGCTGATGATCTTGCGCGGCACGTCTAATCCGCTTTTGCGAAGGTTGCCCGCGAGATGTATTCAAGAAGGAAGCTTCGACTAAACTCTGATCTTTCCTTATACTTTCGATCGCCTTCCAAATGGTTGGATGTGCATGCCCCAAATTATAGAAAGAGGCATGCCAACCCTCGCAAAAATTATTAGTACGATCCTCGTCGCCGAGAGTGGCTTGGTGGACATTCCACAGCTCCGGCGGAAACATAGGCGGAACACATCTGATCGTCATCTGGGAAATTGTGCCGTCGGGCTGAGGTGGAGGCTGGGTCCGGCGATAGCCTTGCACGTAAGTTCCAGTGAAGTAGTCCAGCAAATCCTGGAGTCCTGCAAAGTCAGGCACATTTTGCAAAAGATAATCAGCTCCAAGCTTTACGTCTTCGACTGGCAGATATGCCAATCCATTGATCATCCCGCAAAAGTGTCTTACAGTTTCCTCATCCAAGTATAATTGTTGCAATCCCAGACCCTGAACTTTTTGCCACGTGCTCTGTGTTAGGTGGTAAAAGCAACCACGGCATGAAATAAAATAAAGATTTTTACAGAGCTTCGTTTATTTTGTAAAACTGTATGCCATATTTTACAATTTTATAATCGAGTGTCATAATATTTCTTTGTGAAAATTTTTTATAAAGATCGGTCGATGTTGATTCCTATTAATTCAGCTTTTTTGGTGGATTTTCGAGCTTGATCTAGCGATGTTTCCATGCGAGCATCGGATGGGACCCGGGATGAACCCTTATCACCAAACAACAAAATAAAATAAAGGGTAAGAAACTTACAAAATGCAGAAGAAACATAAAATAAAGAAAACGAGAGAAAATCATAGTAGATCAATAACTAAGTATTGCATACACATTAAAGTCCGTCTGGCAATTGAGAAGCAAGTGTGGGGGGGACCTCTTGGCCTTGAAAATTTCGAGTGCTTCGATCGCTTTCTTTATTTTATGTTTATTCTGCATTTTGTAAGTTTCTTACCCCTTTATTTTATTTTGTTGTTTTTATGTAAATCCTCTTGTCTTCGGACAACCGGATATGTTCTCTTTTCGGTCCGCGTTAAACGCACCATCTCTGTACAAGTTCTCTTATGTGTATCTTTTAAAAAAATTTTGTGTTTATTCTACTGGCCATTACATCATTTTTGAACTCATTGGCCCCCTTGCTTTATATCCTACTGGTTCTTGTATGTATATACGCTCATTGCTTAACTTGCACCCCTGCTCTGTATATATAAAGGCTTGCATGCCTCTTGCTGTATATCCTTGACAAAGCCGGGAATAAATGGCGAAACTAGTTGGAACTCCTGATGTCCCTCTGTTATACTGTAAGGCCACCACCTGTTTCGATATATACAAGTTTACACACGGACATACACCTATTCACACTGGTTTACATGCACCTATTTACACAATGTCACGTGTATTTAGCAGAGTGAGTAACCAAGAGGAGGGAACGATATAAAATATGATTGAAAAATATTTTATTGACTTTCAAAATAATTTTTCATAAGTTTATTGAATTTCAAAAGTTCTTGAAATCGTAGTAAATAAAATAATCGTATTTCAAAGTTCTTGAAATTGATTGAAATAAAGTTTTGCAGTTGAAGATTTAAATAAAGTTCAAATGAATAATACAGCAGTCGCTGGTAAATTATTTACAGCTAAGTAGTTCAGGTAAGTATCGTCCATCCAAATGGAACAGGTAGGTATGGAAAAGGTAAAGTCTCCTTCAGATGACGAAGTCCGATGTGACGTAATCAGGTAAGATGAGCTGAGGTAATGGCGGATGGGTCCCTTGACTGGCGTGTAGCCAGCAATAGCACCCGACGCTGATTGGCTACTTTTAGTCGTCTGCTCTCATGAAAATAAGTTCATCAACTCGTCGAAGTTGTTGTTCCTTTCACAAATTCATAGCTGTAGCTAATTTAATGTAATCGGAATAAAAAAAATTAACTAACTTTTAAAAATTAATTAAATTTTTGATTAATATATTTATCTGTGACATGAAACCGTCATTTTATAATAGCCGGAAATAAATAAATAAATAAATAAATACTAAATAAAACAAAATAGCCGGAAACTGTGGGCACCGGTTTTTTTATACAGTAAAACACGTTTGTGGATTTGTGTTTTCCTTCTATTCCGATATTGTATATTAATTCTCCCAATTAAAAATTTCAATAAATTAAAAAAAAAAACACGTTTAAAATTGTAATTCAAAAATTAATAAATAATAAAATTTTTAAATTAAATATTTTATTATTTTTTAATTTCATCTTTAACGTGGGGTTTTTTCAAAATTTATTGAAATTTTTAATTGGGAGAATTAAATTAAATTGAAAATTATTCTTACCCCCACATTATTTTATAGTAAAATCATTTTATAATATGTTTAATTGATTCTATTATTCACAATTATTTATTTTGCAATTTTAAACAGATTATATAAACAATTTATTAGGAAATATAAATTACAATTGTAATGATTAGTGATATTAAGTATACAATGCAGATTAATTCAAAATAATTAATAACATTCAATATTTTGATTAACTCTTTAATAATTATTACATTGTAATTATTTATTAATATTAATTATGCTCAATTAAATGGTGATTCAATGCTAGTTATATCACTGGAGTGTTACATTTCAGGTCATTTTTCAGTTAACTCATTTAACAAAGCAGTGTATGCATGATCAAATTGACCATTGTTAACTAACATGGAATTTTGAGATAAAATATTATTCACGTCACAAATTTCTTGTGATGTAGGGACAGGTAGACGAATCTTTTTTGATTTTGTTTGTTTGGTTGTTTCAAACCTTCTTTGGGTAATGATGCGTTTATTCCAGCTTGAGGTACTTTGGCTTTCACCAAATATTCTGTTCTTTGGTGGATCATGTATTTGCATAAGCTGGCCAATTGCTGACATGTTTCAATATATCTTTGGCGACATGATTTGGGAAATTTCCATTCAGTTTTGATGAGTAACAACAAGTTCTGTGAGCTTTTTGACAATCAAGGAGCTTGTGGATGATGGCAAATTGCAATCTTTCCTTATGCAGCATACATGCAGTTCATTTTCTGTCTGGAAATTTTCATTAGCAGCATCTGTCGTACTAATATTTGATTTTGTTGTATCCGCAAATTGTAAAGCCATCATAACTGCATGTGAATGCTTGCAAATATTACCTTTGATCTGGTAATCATGGCAAGTGCAAGTTACTTTTGATTTGCATGCACTACAGTCAACACACTTTATGACACAACTAGTACAATTGTGTTCTAACTGCACTTCAACTTGATAATCAAGTCCATTCACAGTAGCAGAAGGCACCACCCATGAAGATATTATCTCATTAGAACAGTCCAGTCTACATGAGCATATGAGATTCTTTCCATCATTATGCCGAGTTTTCAATTCTAAAATCTTTTTAACGTTTTTTCCTCTGTGGGCTTTAATTATTTGTTCAAATTCTTTGTCTCGCATCAGTTCATCCAAAATATTAATACACTTGTCCATTCGCTTTGCTTCTTTCCCAAGCAAATAATTATACTTTAGATTTCTATGTAAATTTTCCATATGCATATTGGTATTGATGCCAAGTCTCACCCTATAACAGTATGCCCACATCTCTATGCGTGTTGCATAATGTGATCTGAGATACTCTTGGAACTTAAAGGTGTCTCGGTCCTCTCTCGATTCTGTCATAAACTCTTCAAACATTTCATGGAACTTCTCTTTGCAAAGTTGTAATTGAGAAGTTTTCAAACATTTGTACACTTTCAGTCGTTTCTCTTCATTTTTTATCACATTAATTTTTTCTTGCCAAGCACGCACAACATGCCATGAACACAAGAACTTGTTATGTGGTGGGCCCATAATAGTTTCCCAGGCATTAAAAAACATGGGAGAATCGTCACTCATAAACACCTTACATGATACTAATCCAATTGCATCTTTGATAGCAGAGAAAAAATATTTTAGTACTACACTGGAGCTGATGCAAAATGCCACAGGGACCCCATCTTCATACTTATCAACGACAAGTAGTGAAGTTAGTTCAAATCCAGAATTATTTACACCATGTGTTGAATCTACACAGAGCCTATCCTCGCCATATCTATTAAACATTATCTTCTGATAGGGGAACATGATGGCAAGGATGAAATCATTTGTTTTAAGTCCTGATAGTTGCTCTCCTTGACGTTTATAGAAAAGTACAGAGTCCTTATTTTTTTCATCCTGCACCCATGATTCAACTGAACTTACTTCACTTGCATGAACCTTCTGACAGTCTATTCCAAAGGACTGGGCAATATTATGTAGATCCTTTTTGGTAGTCAAATGTTGCCGCTCAAGATGATTTTCTACGGATTGCCTGATATCCCTTAAAACCCTTCTATGGGAAACTCCTAAGGAAAGCTGACCTGAAAATTGAAATGCCTATGATCACAATTTAACCTGAAGTTTTTTTAATCAAATATATCTTATGTATTGCACACACACATACCTGCTATTTCAGTTCTCTCAGATTTTGTTAAATGGATATGTCCAGGATGCTGGTCATGACCATAATGTGTTTTGTAATATTTTACCAGGATTTCATCGTTTGTTTTTTGTATTGTTTCTATTCCTGTTGTACAATGAAATCCAATCTTACAGGAGCCCTGTGCCTTCAATTTCCTTTGTCTTGACTCGCCAGCACACTCACCATTATAATATCCAGAACGATTGCAGTAATAATAGCATTTAATTGTTCCATCTCGACTGCAATTTTTGGTCTTGCGAACAAACAGTGCTTGCAATGCTTTCTGTTCTTTTTCTAACCATTCTGTGAATTCTACAATTAAAATAAGTCTGTATAATTAGATTGATATAGATTTAGTATAATCTAAGAAGCTAGTTCCCCTGTATGTTCACTATATGAAGTCAGGTTTTTGAGTTCTCTCGAAAAACTGTTCTTCTTACAACTGGAAAAAAATAAAGGAATAAGGAAAACTTTCAAAGAAAACAATTGCTAAAGAAATTTTATTATCAAAGAATTATTGAAAATTATGTAAAAAAAAAAAATAAAACAATAAAAACTACGCAATATCATAAACAAAACAAGCGTATGATGTTTAATATTTTATTGACTCAAATACTTCATTGCAATCGTTGCCAAGGTACTGGCGAGCACTTCCTGGCCTCTAACTAACCTAGCATCATAAACTAACCTAATGTAACTTAAACTAACTTAACGTAACCTAAGTAATTTAACACTAACTAACCCAAACTAATCTAACGTAACATAATTCAACCTAACTAACTCAAGCTAACCTTACTTGGGTCGTTATACAACTATAAAGCAGCATTTTTCACACAAAAAACTTATTATAATTTGTAATAACATGATAATAATTAAGTTTTTATTAAAAAACTTTTATTTATTTTCTGTTTATTAAAATTTCTCAGCAGACTGGATGAAAATCGCTAAGTTAAAAATGACTAGTAAATGCTTTTTATTTAATATAGTAATTAGTTTTCATTATTTAATGTTTGAATTTTTTAATATTTTTCTTTAATGTAAGAACGGCTTTGAGATATTGAAAAACCTAACGTCACACCGTGCAACAATTAGTCGTCGCGGCAGAGTGGGCAACAAGCTTCTTTGTTGATTATAGTAAAGTGAAATTAAACCTATAAGACTATTTCTATGACATGTATAATTGTTATACTGAGACATTGTACCTTTATCATTCTTAAAAGTCAGATCTTCTCTTTCAATGTTAACTTGATGCTCCTTTTCCAGGTGAAATCTTACTTCACTTATAAAGCGAAAGTTTTTCCCACAAGTGGAATCAGGGCAAGCAAGTGTACGTCGATTTTCGTTTCCATGTGACTTCAGGCAATGTAAATTCTTCATATGTCTGCGCACACATGCAGCACGGTTAAATATTTTGTTGCATACTGTGCAAATTTTCTTAGGTGTTTGCTATCATGATGAAATCCAGTCTCGAGCACACCCGCATCAGCATCCATGGCGAAGTGCTGTGATGAAAGGAGATTAGAGCGAAGTGCGATGATGAACGTAGCCAATCAGCGTCGAGCGCTATTGTTGTCCCTTATCGTCCCCAGTTATAAAAAAAACATAGACACACATATGAATAATTCTATCTTAAGCATCAACTTGATAATAACCAATATTACACGTGAGACACATCACTGTAACATTATAGAACGACGCACTTTTAGCACACAGCTATAACTTATTAACGGCCGCACTATTTAATTGACACGTGAGACACACATACACACCTTGTAGAATGAATTAAACACTTTAGCACACAGCTACAATAACGGCTGCTCCGTCGTTTTCTAAACGATTCGCCGTTTATCCCGTTGTACTAATTTATAAGCAGGAATTTATTATTCACATTCAATTTCATGGATATGAATATTAGACATCACTTTACGAACGTAGTCACGCACTTCGTAAATACACACACAAAAATTCCACGGAGCTTAACGACGAGATAACGAAATTACGAGCCGACGATAGGTTGTCGTAACACTCTGTAAGTTCTGACCGCGTACAGCGTCCGCTGCTTAATTATGCTAATATTGACCAGTGTCCGTTGATTTCAGCATAAAGCCTCCTATATCATTCGTGAAGAATCCTTTCAACGAATACGGGAAGACTCCAATTACTTCTTCTCCCCTTTGCCAATTAATTACGTCGAACGTAAATAAAAATTTATATTGTTCGTTTTGCAAGAAGGGAATTTGCAAGACAACTACGGATAGCCGTTCGGTGGCAATTGAAGTGCTCACTTCTTTTAACAATAACGTAAAAGTTGGGCTACCGTAATTGTGAAGACGTCCCCGGCGAAACGCAATGAATTCTGCGTGCGCTGGACTCATTCCATTCGTCTCTGCTTCGTCGTTGCAGGTGACGGGTAGTTCAACCGCCTGTTTTCCGCCGTCATCTGGAGAACGCTACTTGTCAGATTCCTGGAGAGGAATTTCTATGGCCCGTACGAATATATTACTCCCTTCCTCGTCCACCGCCTGTCGTCCGAGACTCGCCTGGCGTTGTCGTAGATGCTGCCGTGTCGCTCGTTCGCGTTCCTCACCGACCTTTCTCTCCGTTTTCCCGTCGACTCCGCTGTCGCAATGGGAATTGCCTGGCTCCGTTGAGAAACGCTTCTCTGCGGCGTTTTTGTTCTCAAAAACTCGGTTAGGGTGGCTGGCGCCCCGACCTTTAATCATTGACATAAAATCAGCGTGGTCGCTCCGTACGTCCTTACTTCTCCGTTGCCATATTCTTTCTCTGCGAGTTTTTCTCGTTTCCTCACGAGAACTTTTTGGGATGACGTAATCTTTCTTGTCCCCGGCGTCATCCACGTCACTCATGTTTTCTCTTACTCTCTTCACTCGCTGCGAAAATCCACGTGACACACAAGTTTACACTTTTATACTCATCTGTATAGCATATTTACACATTAATACACACAGGTACACAACTTTACACATATGTATACACCAATTTACACAGGCTTACAGACCTATTTACACAAATTTATACACGTGTATACTGATATTTACACAACTTTATATGTGTATGCTGGCCTGTATTTGTATTTTATCATCTTTATAGTCAAAATTCGCCAGCAGAAGATAGAACTTCAAGCTTGTAGGCAGAAAAAGTGATTTTAATGATAAATCTGTTGCTAAATTCTAAAATAACGATCGCCGAGTTGACAGCTCTTGAACGGTAGACAACAATAGGAAGAGAAACGACATCATTTAAAAAAATTTTTAAACATCAAATATTTTTATAAAGTCATTTCTTGATTTAACAATACAATCAACTTATAATGTACAATGCAATAAATTCACAAACACCTAACAGAATTGATTTGAACAAAAATAAAGGGATTATTTTTGTTGTAACCATTACATCGTTCTCATTATAAATCTGCAAGATTCTAATAATAATTAGAAACTGGAGATTGTCTTCCAAAGAGAGGTAATAATTTTTCGATTGAAAAATGGAAGGAAAAATTCTGCGACCCGGATTCGAACCAGGAACCTCGACTGTCATGGCCAACGCCTCTACCAATTGGGCTATCGCAGACACCACAGACAGCCAAGCTGTCACAAGTTGTCTTAAAGACAACCAAGTTGTCACGGTTGAAAGCCTAATGGGAGGCGGCCTCCCGGCTCTCAGATCGAGAATTTCTCCTATCCAAACCATCAGAAAGTCTGATGAACTCACAGATAATAATATTAATTAGAAACTGGAGATTGTCTTCCAAACAGAAGTAATAATTTTTCGATCGAAAAATAGAAG
>JAHWFO010070217.1:664685-680049 GCA_023313115.1 Rhysida immarginata | reverse complement strand
TTTTCGAGTTATTCTGCTTTGTCAACTTAAAATTTACACCCTGTATACTCAAAATGGGAGAGAAATGAGTATGTTGCAGCTATTTTCCTAGACATCCAAAAAGCATATGACTCGGTGGAACCTCAGATCCTAACAAATAAACTCAAGGAAATTAAAATACTAAAAACACACCCTTTGAATAAAACAATTTATAACAAATAGAAGAATCGGGATGAAGACTATTAACAACGTTATATGGACAAAACAAAATAGAGGCCTGCCACAGGAAGCTATTTTAAGCCTAACTTTATTCACGATCCTTACCTCAATCTGAACGAATACTTAGATGAGGATGTTGAAATGTCAGTCTATGGCGACGACATAGCTGTATGGATATCCAATCAGTCGCTACCTCATCTAAAATAAAAATTACAGAACATTTGTGATCAATTGATAACATGGAGCGAAAAACACAAGCTAAAAATTTCCAACAAAAAAACTAATTATGGTATTACCAGGATATTTGCAAATACCGGTATTAAATCGCAAATAAAAAGAGACCTAAGTTTGGGTAATGCTTATTCAGTTTTGTTTTTAATGTCACTGAAAAGTCTCCTGACCATCTTAGTCTAAGCAACAATGTAACCTACATTGTTGGGAAACCCAGAGAGGGAGGTTTAACAGCATCATAGCGAAGTTGAGAAATCCCAAAAGCAACAATGGAAATTATTCAGTAAACTCTGCACGCCAGTAGAAATCCGCACGTATCTGTTATATCTATATAAATAAAAATGGTTGTATGTATGTATGTATGTATGTATGTATGTGTGTATGTATATTTGTCTCTTATTCAAATCTACAGTTTTATTACAATCTTGATGAAATTGTGCACACATGACCTTAAAAGGAAGGAGAAGAGCGCTGTCTACTTGATATTTCTCAAAAAAATTTTCGATATGATTCGATAAAAAAAAATCGATATTCTTATGGTAGCGCTAGCCTTTGGGAGCATTTTAAAACAATTTTTCGTTTTTTTTGTAAAGTTTTAGTTTCAATTTTGTGTCGCCATCTACTGAGAACATTTTAAAAGTAGTATTTGATAGGATATGGTAAGATATGCATTGGTCAGATATGGCATATAATACAGGGTGTCAAAAAAGTCGCCAATATTCAGATTGTACACAATATTCGAGAAATGTTTTATTCTTGGTGATCTTTCAATTGATCCAACCATTTAGGAGATAGTGGCCCTGAAATTGTGTAACTTTTAAAGTTTTGAACCCAATTTTATCGATGAAGACAAAGAGATAGAGAGTGGGACTTGCAGACATTCCTATTCTACTTTTTGATGGTCTTTAAGAATCCGAAGTCAAATTTCAGAAATTCAAAATTTTTAGTGCACAAGCAAAGTCTTGGGGGCAGCAGTCCTATGGAGGCAGAGTCTGTGAGTATTTATTGAAAAATATTGGATTTCTGAAATTCTGACTTCGGATTCTTATACACATGAAAAATTAGAATAGGAATGTTTGTAAGACACACTCTCGATGTCTTTCACATCATCGATAAAATTGGGTTCAAAACTTTAAAAGTTACACACTTTCAGGGCCTCTGTCTCCTAAACGGTTGGATAAATTGAAAAAACATCAAGAATAAAACTTTTCTCAAAAATTGTGTACAATATGAATGTAACATTAAAAATAGGGTTACTATTTCAGATTTCAAACGTATCCCCCCCCCACCAGCTAATTAATTTTCCCCCACGAAATAACTCACTTTTGATTATGGACATCTGCCATGTTACCAGACATTTTGACACCCTGGATATCAAACAACTTGGAATGACGTGTCATGAATGAATATAAATTAAAATTATTGATAGTCGAAATTGGTTCAAGGGCACCTGGGATTTGGTGGAACCATTGTGGCTCATTGAAACTTTCTATGCTAATATGTGGCCTGTAATATATCAAAACACTTGGAATGATGCGTCATGAATTTATATAATGTAATGATAATCCAAATTGTTTCAATGGTACGTGGTTTAATGGTATCATCATGGTCCATTGGAAGTTTCAATGCTCAGATATGACATGTTATATATGAAACAACATGGAATGACGTGTCATGAATGAATATTAAGTCAAATTATTGATAGTCGATATAGGATCAAAGGCGCCTGGTTTAGTGGAACCATAATGGTTCATTAGAAATTTCAATGCTAATAAATGACATGTAATATATCAAACAACTTGGAATGACGTGTCATTAATGAATATAACATAAAATTAATGATAGTTGAATTTGTTTTAACGGCACCTGGTTTAGTGGAACCATTATGGTTAATTGGAACATTCAATGCTGAGATATGGCATGTTTTATATCAAATAACTTGGAATAATGTGTCATGAATGAATATAAAGTCAAATTTTTGATAGGATGAAAGACACCTGGTTTAGTAGAACCATTATGGTTCATTAGAATTTGAATGCTAAAAAGTGGCATGTAACATACAAAACATATTGGAATGATAAATAAGAATAATTATACACTGGAGATGCTCTCCAAGCATAGGTAATGATTTTTCATATTGGAATGATGTTTCATGAATTAACATAATGTAAAATTCATAATACTCGAAGCTGGTTCAGATGCACCCGGTTTAGTGGAACCATTATGTTTCATTGGAACTTTCAATGCTAAGATATGGCATATTATATGTCAAACAATTTGGAATGATGTGTCATGACTGAATATAATGTAAAATAATGATAGTCGAAACACGTTCAAAGGCACTTGGATTAGTGGAGCCATTATGTTGCATTGGAACTTTCAATGCATGTTATATATCAAACAACATGGAATGATGTGTCATAAATGAATATAGCGTAAAATTCATGATAGTTGAAACTGGTTCAAAGGCACCTGGTTTACTGGAATCATCATGGTTCATTGAAACCTTCTATTCTAATAAGTGGCATGTGATTTCTCAGACAACTTGGAATGACGTGTTATGAATTAATACGAGGCGCATCCAGAAAGTAAGTTTCCCGATGTTTTCCCGTGATTAGCCGTGTCAATTGCGCATGCGTAACAGATCTATGACGTATCAATCATATGCCAGCCGGACAGGTCCTGCCTCGTGCCAGTAGCATGGTAGCAATGGTCCGAAATGGAAGCTCTTATTTCTTCTCCCGCCGCCTGCGAGGTTCGGTCGGTGATAAAGTTCTTGAATGCACAAAGCATTGCGCCAACTGAAATTCATCAGCTCTCTCAGGTCTATGGGCCGAACATCATAAGTAAGCAGATGGCGTCGCTGGTGTAGGCAGTTTTCCGAAGGTCGTCAAAGTGTCCATGATGAAGAGCGCAGTGGGCGACCATCCCTCATCAATATTGATCTTGTTGAGCCCTGATCTTGCTCCCAGCGATTTTCACGTTTTCTTGCACCTCAAGAAATTCCTGTCCTCCGGTGAGCGTTTTGGCAACGATGAAGAGCTGAAGACGTCTGTCACACGCTAGTTCCATTCACAGGCGGCAGAGTTCTACGACAGGGGATACAAAAGTTGATCCCACTATACGACAAGTGTCTCAATTCTGGTGGTGGCTATGTTGAAAAATAGCTGAAACATTGCTGTACTTGTTGCCAATAAATATGTTCCTGTAAGTGTGAGTTCTTTTTTTTTTAAATAGGGAAACTTACTTTCTGGATGCGCCTCGTATAACGTAAGAGTAATAATAATCACAATTGTTTCAAAGGTACCTGGTTTAATTGTATCACTATGGTTCATTGGAACTTTCAATGTTAAGATATGACATGTTATATATCAAACAACTTGAAATGATTTGTCATGAATGAAAAAAACGTCAAATTCATGATAGTTGAAATAGGATCAAAGGCACTTGGTTTAGTGAAACTATTACGGTTCATTGAAATTTTCTATCTAATATGTAGCATGTAATATACCAAACAACTTGGAAAGATGTGTTATGAATTATTATAACGTAAAAGTAATGATAATCCAAACTGGTTCAAAGGTACGTGGTTTAATTGTATCATTGTGGACCATTGGAACTTTCAATGCTAAAATAAAAAATATAGAGTACAAAACATTTTGGAATTGTGTCATAAATTAATGTAACGTTAAATTCATGATAGTCGAAGCTGGTTCAAAGACACCTGGTTTAGTGGAACCACTATGGTTCACTGGAACTGTCAGTGCTAAATAAATGGCATGTAAAATATCAAACAACTTGGAATAATGTGTCATGAATGAATATAATTTCAATTTATTGATAGTTGAAATAGAATCAAAGGCACCTACTTTAATGGAACCATTATGGTTCATTGAAACCTTCTATTCTAATACGTGGCATATAATATATCAAACAACTTGGATTGATTTATTATGAACTAATATAACGTAAAAGTAATGATAATCATAATTGTTTCAAAGGTACTTGGTTTAATTGTATCACTATGGTTCATTGTACCTTTTAATGCTAAAATATTGCATGTACTATACCAAACATTTTGGAATTATGTCATAAATGAATATAACGTAAAATTCATGATAGTCGAAGCAGGTTCAAAGGCATCTGGTTTAGTGGAACCATTAAGGTTCACTGGAACTGTCAGTGCTATATAAATGGCATGTAAGATATCAAACAATTTGGAATGATGTGTCATAAATGAATATAACGTAAAATTCATTATAGTCGAAAAAGGATCAAAGGTACATGGTTTAATCGTATCGTTATGTTCCATTAGAAACTTTCAATGGTAACATAGGGCAGTTGAAAAATATGGTTTCACGAATGGTGTAGTTTTGCCTTTTGGTACTTGATTATGTCATTTTTTAATGGTTTATTAATCCGAAACTTTTTTTATGTGTTTTTCGAATTTGAGACCTAGCAACGAAAATAACTTTCTATTTAAATAGAAAAACTTCATAAAGAAAATTCAAAAATATTTCATTTAAAAAGCTCACAATGGATGGCGTCTCCAAATACGGCCCTTTAGCCGAATCTAAAGCTTGAATTTTTACTAAAGAAAATTCTAAGCTTTTTTCATGTGTTCTTCTTCTGAATATTCCCACACAGAAATGGCAACATTTCATCAAAAAAGAGCCCGAGCAACGTCGGGTAAAACAGCTAGTATATCTATAGAACTATAGAATTGATAGTCCTTAGAACCAAACAATTTCTTGAAAATCTTTAAAACTGATCAATAACTGGAGATAATAGAGAGTTAGCAGACTATTGAGAAACTGAACAATCGGTGAGCAAACACGTAGTCATCGAAGTTCCCAGGTGACCCTCCACGATGCAAGCATATCAAGAGAAGAAACAGCGACTGCTGGACAATAGAAAGTGATGAATGGCGAAGTTTTGCTTCAAGGCATCGAGAGCAGAGTGTAAATTGCAACAACAGATAACCAAGTAAGAATACGTGACCAAGGATTTATTTCGGCTAGCTCTTCCATACGTAAGTCCATCAAGTGGAAGCATTTGAAACTTTTTTTCTGGATATTTCATTTCGAATTTTTACTGTATTAATTCTAAACGTTTAGATATTTTCATTTTTACTTTTTACTAGCAGAGGTACCCGGCGTTGCCCGGGATAATTACACTTAAAGGTAAAGAGAACAATCTCAAAAAATTAAATTATAACTTCTAATTGGTTAAATAATGACTAAATCAATGCAACACAGAGCAAAGGGACTATCCATTCCCTGAAAAATACGAAAAACAGGAAGTCCAAGTGATATACCGGAACTTTATCTAAACTCTTCTTGATTTACCTCACCACTGCAGAGCATCACCAGACTCAAGTTTGCCTTGCCCTTGGCGTAGAAGCTCTTATACCCTATTGCTCTATTCGAAACTCCCGTTGTTCAAATGTTTCCACCTTTTGCCCGTATCCACCTTTTGCAAGTCTGATGTTGTCATCCGAATCCGCCAGATGTCTCACTGTGCGTCCGCCATTATAACATGCCCTCCGCGACGGATGAATGAAAGACCCGATGCGACATCTTTAATTAACGATGCGACATTATTGGCAGTAATACTAAAAGTTAAGAGTGGATGAGAGGAATCAAAAGACCAGAGAGCTCTGAACGTAGCCACCGTATGTTTTAAAAATATACGGTGGCTATGCTCAGGGGCATGTTGTAATGGCGGACGCATTCGAAACTTAAAGATGGCCGCCCCGTGAAATCGAAAATAAAAAAGGTGGATAGCTTTTTCTGTTTTAATTGCAGAGTTTCTCTGACCAATACTCGTTCTTTCTCTTTCCTTTCCAGACACATTAATTTTTGCAGTCGTCTGGACGTTTGATAGGGAGCTCAATGGAGACACGCGTGACTCCTTTGCCTCATCAATAGACGCTGCCTTATTAATGTTCTGTCACTGCATCATCATTTTATTCTCATTATCAATAATTCTTGAAAACGAACGTTCAGTCATCGCACTATCAGCATCTCATTTTCCAATATAAACACTTTCCCACAGAATATAGTCAAAATGTATTTTTATGAAATGTTTGGATCTGCTGTGCTACCAAATAAGCTAGGTGATAATCCCGGCGTGACTCGGTTTTTTTTTTTTTTTTGGATTAAATTTTGAAATATCTTAAACATAAACACATGAAAAAGCTTAGATTTAAAAAAGTAAAAATTCTTAATGAAAATTCTGAAAAATTTTTTTTAAAGGTTCACAATGGATGGACCTCTCCAAGGATGTTACTGCTAGTGTCACGGAATTCGACCTCCAGCACGAATTCCGATGACGTTGATGTAGGCTTTCGCTGTCGTACCTTCTATCATTCGGAGAGTAGGGCGAGGCGACGTCAGAAACAATGCCAGCAACATCTACACACCCGGACCAATGAGGACGAGGGTCAAGATTCAAGCGCGGAGCTCGAAATCGGGACTGGAAAAAGAAAGAGGAGGTTTCGTGGAAAAAGGTCGCTCGGTTCGTCGGTTGATAGCCCTCATGGAGAACTCCGGAGTCTTCGGAGAAATCTTTGCTGCGTAGCCAAGCCGGCGGGAGAGGAGAAACGTTTACCGCCCTCATCAACAAGCTGGCGGTTGAGAGCGAACGCTTCCAGAGCAAGGAGCGTGTCATGCAGTGAAGGCAACGCGGCAGAGGTTTTGCCAGCGTGGCAAAGTGAAGACGGAAGCAGCGTTTTACTTCCACCGCTTATTGAGACCGAAACGCCGAGATTGCTCCGAAGGGCGGTCGCCGAGTGGTCAGCCAACCTCGTAAGTGTGCAATTTATTGTGGGCAGTAATGCCAGGTTAATTAGGGTGACCGTTATGGAATTATATTACCGTGAATTACACAGTGCGTCATGCGTGAGAGGACTGGGGCCTTTTAGCATGGCGGTGTATTTCGTAGACCAGTTGGGCTTCACGCTAGCTCAGTTCTGACGTTATTTTGTCGGCACATAGTCTTAACGTTCTGTTGTGTGATTGTGAATTCATTCGCATGTGATATTATTGGTAATGTTAACAGAAAGGTAGTGTTAGGATTTTTGTGAGTAGTAGTGAAGTGCTAGTGATTTTATTTCGCCATTATGTGTTCTCATTTCAGTGTGTGAACCTTTTGCTAATTCCGGTAGTTTGCTTTTGCTTTTGCTTTTGACTTACACGGACTGATCCAAATTTAGTGTATTGTGAATTGTTCATAATTAATAACTTTTAAGCTACCTCGGACTGGACTTTATTCCCGTAATTAGTGACTTTATATTAGACTCATTGTTTGTCTATGTCAAATCAATTATTTATCCTAAAGAATTTTAGGACTCTACATTTCCTTATTAAGACTTTGTTGTATATGAATGTGATTGAGTTCATTTAAGAAGATACTTATCCATATTGAGTAATTTTGTTATGTGCAAAATTTGTGTGGTACTGATGTTTATCTTCTCTGAGTGCTTATCTAGCGATAATAATGATTGAATTTATGATTGTAGCTTATATGTAATTTAGGCAATAAGTTTTCAGGTGTTGTTGATTGAAGCTATTTGCATAGTATATTATTTTGATTTTTAGCAAAGTTAATAGTTTTTAGCTTTAGAATCCTTAATATTTATTTGTTTATTGATGCTTATTTATTTAATTGTGTTTAATAAATTCATTTCAATCTTAATCCGTTCACTGCTGCGTGTATTGTTGTGTTCCACTGCGCCTATCTACTGCATTTTAATTAAATACGCGTTACAGCTAGTCTAAATAATTTCCTACTCACGTAATCTTACTTTAAATGTACACTTGATGTTGATGTAATTCCCTTTCTTCTCTCGGTGTCTTGAAGCAAAACTTGGCCATTCATCACTTTTATAGTCTAGCGGTCGCCAATTCTTCTATTTACTTGCTTACCATTTGCTCAATACAGCACGGAGCTAAAGGAGTGCTTTCTCTGTTGACTTTAACTCTTTCTCAACAGTCTGCTAACTCTCTATTATCTCCAGTTACTGATCATTTTTAAAGATTTTCAAGACACTGTTAAATACTAAGAACTAAGAACTGAACAACAGGAATTCTATGCATTGTTAAAAATTGAAACTTCTCTATATTGCACAAACTTTGCCTTGCATTGTTGATAATGAGATATATATTGTTGATCCTTGCATAGTGATGATGCATTGCATGTTGACACCATTGTTGATACCTATCGTTGCACAAACTTTGCCTTGCATTGTTGATTATGAGATATTTGTCATTAATATGCCTTGCCATAACCATGAAAATCGAGTTTATATCAATAATATTTATTTTTTCGAAATCTCAGGTAGACATTGACCTTCCTCATGCTTTGAAGGTCAAGTATGCAAAATTAAGTATGCAAAGATCGGAATAAAACTGTAGATGTGTACAAGAAACAAGCAAACAAACACACAAACCCACCCACAAACATCCTTCTTTACAGAAAGATTTACATTCATATATTGCAAAATTTAATCAAAAAAGGGTGCGAGCAACGCTGTGGATATCACCTAGCTCATTTGATAGCACAGCAGATTCAAACATTTTCTTAAAAAATCCATGATAAGTATTAATTATAATCTGTGTGAATTTGAATGTTTTGGAAACCGAGGTGATGAAGATGCAATGATTGACGTTCGTTTCCAAGAAGTATTATCACGGATTAATTTTAAATTTAAATGTGGTTAGTCTCCTTTTAATGGGAAAAATCGTAAAATTAAAATTCAATAAAAACGTTTTTCTTATCAATTGTTAAATTCTTTTTTCAACTGTTTTCACCATTCAAAAATGTTTTATCCTACTGATGATGAGAAATATCCTCGAAAACGTTTTACATAAATTGTATCCCAAATATTTGGGTCACCCTCTTCAAAATTTAATCTGTATTTCAAAACTAACACTTCCTTCAAGATTATCGTTTTCTACTATCAACATTATCTTCACAAGACTTCATCTACATCCTCAATAGACTAAATTTATTTCTACTATCAACAACTCTTCAATAGACTACATCGTTTTAAGTTTTCTTCATCTCACAAGTTTCTTCATAGTTTTTCAAGATTGGTGACTTTATTTTTTTGTTTTTATTGAATTTTAATTTTACGATTTTTCCCCATTAAAAGGAGACTAACCACATTTAAATTTAAAATTAATCATTTAAACTCCTTAGATCAATAATATTATCACGGATATTTAATTACTATTTTATGGAGAGATAGAGATGGGAACAAATCAGACAGAGTGATCGAAATAATGAACTTTAATTGATTTTCTTAAATGATGCATAATAAAGTTAATAAAGAATTGGTCACTTAAAAAGTTTTACAATAAAGTGGCCGGCCTGAGCAAAAATAATTCTTGTGAAATAATTTAACTATACAATCTATAGTTTAAATTTATCCAAGGGCCTCCACTTGTGTAAGTTCAGGTAAGTTTCACAAACTAAAAGTCTTTTGTAAAGAAATTTAAATCGTAATGACTTTGTTTGTCTGGGCAATGAAGTTGCAGCAAGGGAAGGGCACAATACGAGTTCGCTGACCGACGAGGGAGCATTAGAATCTCTCCACAAGCAGATGAGCATCACTGGGTCGGAATCTATCAAATATATCCGGGAAGATAACAAGATAGATAATATGCCAACACACAATAATCTTAGCAGACAACTTAGATTCACTAATATCTTCACCATTGAAATAAAGCTTACTGGCTAATTTATCTACGGAAAGGAAGGCTTGAGGAGCCCCATGGCCACGTGACTTGGGACCCCCCCCCCCCCCGTTAGCTGCTGATTCCGTAGACAGGGATTGCTTTCCGCTTTCTAACGTTGAGGTATTAGCCATCGTAGAATGGCTGCGCTGTTTTATCGGAATGGCATAGAACACTCTGGAATGATGAGAATGAGGTGTGACTGGCTTTGCTGCCTGATGGCGAAATTTGACGGGTTGGCGGTCCTTTCGCTGGCGTTTGGCGCTCTCCTTACGAACTCGCCCCGCGTTCGTCTCCTCTTGCCGGTAAGTATCAATTTTCTTACGGGTCTGGAATACGCTCGAGGAATGGCATCTGTTGCTACCTCTTACGGTTTCCTGGTTCCGCATAGGGGCTTCCCCTTTCACTGGAGAATTCGTTCGTACGCCCGTCCACGATTCTCTCTCTTCTTTCTTCCTAACCGCCGGCGCTCTGCCGCGCTAATATCCACTAACGTTCGCTCCGTAACCTTCTTACGTCTTACTTCATTGCTCTCGTAATCCCGTCTGTCTCTTTTCTCTTAACGGTGATGCTCCGCGTTTTCTTTGCCGTCACTTTTTCTTTTTTTTCAGTGGCCTTTGCAGTTTATTTTTATCCAATGAACACTTGGCCGTACTACACTTAGTGACGACTGTGAAGAAGATGCCCGAGATTTCTTTCTGTTTCTCTTTAAAGTATCGCGCTTCTTCTGTCTTCTTCCCATCGCGTCCATTTTATTTGACAAGCATTAACAATGAGCATAAAATGATGATGCAATGGCAGAAGATAGGTAAGGAGTTACATGTGTGTCTTTGGAGCTTCCTAAAAATTTCCAGACGACTGGCAAAAATTTGTCTTTGGAAAGAAAAGAGAAGTAAGAGCACTGATCAGCTATCCGGGCGTTGGAAATATCTGAACAATGGAAGCTTCATCTAGATAAGGAGGGAATAAGAGCTTCTAAGTGAAGGGCAAGGGAAACGTTAAAAGAAAGATGGGTCTAAGGTATCCAGTGATTCCCCCAGGTGGTGAAGATGGATAACATTTTAATAATGGACAGAACAACAAGAGATTAAATATAATCCCGGGCGGTGCTAGGTTTACAGGCAGAGTATACAATATAAGTAGGTTCGATTGGAATTATGATTCCATCCCACCTTTGAGAATTATAAAACAAAATTTAATTTGCAACAATACATAGAATTCCTGTAGTTCGGGCTTTTCTTAGAATTGATATTTCTTAGAAGTTAAGATTTTCAGGAAAACCATCAAAAATGATCAGTAACTGGAGATAATGGAGTGTTAGCAGACTATTGAAAAAGAGTGGAAAGGTGACAGAGAAAGCAGTCCCTTCACTCGGGTGACAGTTGTTGACATAACCGATAAAAAAGCATATATGAATTCGACTCTTCAAATTACCAATCATACAGTATTATGGTCTATAATAATCGTTTGAAGGATTATAATAATAATTCATATCTATCGAAATAATAATTCATATGCATCGGAAACATCTGAACAACAGCTTCATATACAGAAGTAAACTGTAGAATTACTGAAAAAATATTTATTATTTAACTTCTTGAGGTTGTTCTGTTTTAACCTACAACAGTAATTCTCCCGGGCAATGCCGAGTGCCTCTGCTAGTAGATATATAAAGAAAAGTGTTTGTTTGTGGGTAGATGGGTGAGTTTGTGTGTTTGTCTTTCTTCTATATCTATCTATGTATATAAAGAAGGATGTTTGTGGGTTTGTTTGTTTGCTAGTGGGTTTGCTTGAGGATTGTTTTTTATACAAATCTACAGTTTTATTCCGATCTTGATGAAATTTTGCATACTTGACCTTCAAAACATGCGGAAGGTCACTGTCTACCTCAGATTTCGGAAAAATAATAAATATCGATAAAAAATCGATATTCATGGTTATAGCAAGGCATGTTAATGAGAAATATCTCATGACCAACAATGCAATTCATCACTTTGTGTAGTCTAGCGGTCACCGATTCTTCTATTTACTTGCTTCCCATTTGCTCAATACAGCACGGGGCTAAAGGAGTGCTTCCTCTGTCGTCTTTCCACTCTTTTTCAATAGTTTGCAAACTCTCCATTATCTCCAGTTACTGATCATTTTTAAAGATTTTCAAGAAATTGTTAATTACTAAGAACTCTTTTTACTAAGAAAAACCTGAACAACAGGAATTCTCTGCAATGTTACAAATTGAAATTTATCCATATTGCATCATCATTTTATGTTCATTGTTATAATTCTTGGAAAGGATTGCTTTATCATTGCACCATCATTTTGTGCTCATTGTTATTGGTGAATTGCGCGTTGATACCATTGTTGATGCGAACACGACGGGCCAATTGTTGCACAAACTTTGCCTTGCATTGTTGGTCATTAGATATCTGTTGCTGGTCCGTGCATAGTGTGAATTGCGAGTTGACACCATTGTTTATACCTATTGTTGCACAAACCTTTCCTTGCATTTTTGGTCATGAGATATATATTGTTGGTCCATGCAGAGTGTTTGTGAATTGCGTGCTGATACCATTGTTGATACCTATTGTTGTACAAACACTACCTTGCATTGTTGGTTATGAGATATTTCTCATTAATATGCCTTGCTATAACCATGAATGTCGATTTTTTATCAATATTTTTTATCATTATTTTTCGAAACCTGAGGTAGACAGTGACCTTCCTCATGCTTTGAAGGTCAAGTATGCAAAATTTCATCAAGATCGGAATAAAACTGTCGATTTGTATAAAACACAAACCCACAAACAGACCCACAGACATCCTTCTTTATATATATAGAAGATATCAATATCGTTATATGAATTTTATTTTTATTGATGTGTTAATAATTATTAGTACTGTATATAAAAAAGTATTTGTACTATATATAAAAAAGCATTTGTATTGTATGTAAGAAATTTCAATATCATTTTATCAATGTCGTTTTTATCAATATGTTAATAAAAAAGTATTAGTACAATTTATAACGAAGATAATTTTGTGATGTACTGAAAAATTTTTTTTCCCATTCTTGAATTTAATTTCGATGTATCTTTTTTTGTGAGCATTTATTGCTCTTTCGAGATGCATCAGTAAGCCTTTACATTTCTACTTTAAAAGACTGGTGTTGGTGATTGATTATGAATTAAAAATCGTAATTTTTATTACATAGTTTTTTTTTTGGCGACCATGTAGATAGATTGTGCGAGACCACAGTAAGTGATTCGTAACCTGACGTCACGTTTTACGTGTGGCAAATTTTTTATTACGTTATTTATTACCCTTACTAGAAGAGGTACCCGGCGTTGCCCGGGATAATTATACTTGCACAAAGTTTTCCTTATGGAAGACCGCTTGGGTTGGTTAGGCTTCTTGACTACCTCAGTGTATTTCCTTTGGAGTTTATTCTGGTTAGATGAGCTTTGTGAAAGCGCTGCTTTCGTCCCATCCTAACGAATGTACACTTCACTGTTCGATTGTCGATTGATTGTCCTTTCATTGTTAGTCATGAGATATTGATTGTTGGTCCATGCAGAGCGTTTGTGAATTGCGTGTTGATACCATTGTTGATACCTATTGTTGTACAAACTTTGCCTTGCATTGTTGGTCATGAGATATTTCTCATTAATATGCTTTGCCATAACCATGAATATCGATTTTTTATCGATATTTATTATTTTTCCGAAATCTGAGGTAGACAGTGACCTTCCTCATGCTTTAAAGGTCATGTATGCGAAATTTTATCAAGATCGGAATAAAACTGTAGATTTGTATAAAAAACGTACACACAGATCCACAGACCCACCCACAGACCCACAAACATCCTTCTTTATATATATAGAAGACTAGAAGAGGTACCCGGCGTTGCCCGGGATTATTACACTTGGGATGTAAACAGAACAATCTCAAAAATTAAAATAAATTTTGCAATATCTTAAAAATAAACAAATGAAAATGCTTAGAATTAATACAGTAAAAATTCTTAATGAAAATTCGAAAAAAATCTTTTTAAAGGCTCACAATGGATGGACTGCTCCAATAATTTCTTACTCAGATAATCTTACTTCAGATCTACACTTGATGTTGTTGCAATTTCCACTCTTCTCTCGCTGTGTTGAAGCAAAATTTGGCCTTTCATCACTTTGGGTAGTCTAGCGGTCGCCAATTCTTCTATTTACTTGCTTCCCATTTGCTCAATACAGCACGGAGCTAAAGGTTTGATTTCTCTGTCGTCTTTCCACTCTTTCTCAATAGTCTGCTAACTCTCCATTATCTCCAGCTACTGATCATTTTTAAAGATTTTCAAGAAATTGTTAAGTACTAAGAACTCTCTTTTCTAAGAAAAACCTGAATAACAGGAATTCTATGCATTGTTACAAATTGAAACTTATCCATATTGCATCATCATTTTATGTTCATTGTTATAATTCTTGGAAAGGATTGCTTTATCATTGCATCATCATTTTGAGCTCATTGTTATTGGTGAATTGCGTGTTGAAACCATTGTTGATACCTATTGTTGCACAAACTTTTATTTGCATTGTTGTTCATGAGATATATATTGTTGGTCCATGCAGAGTGTTTGTGAATTGCGTGTTGATACCATTGTTGCAAAAACTTTGTCTTGCATTGTTGGTCATGCGATATTTCTCATTAATATGCCCTGCCATAACCATGAATATCGATTTTTTATCAATAATTATTATTTTTTCGAAATCTGAAGTAGACAGTGACCTTCCTCATGCTTTGAAGGTCATGTATGCGAAATTTCATCAAGATCGGAATAAAACTGTAGATTTGTATAAAAAACGTACAGACCCACAGACAGACCCACAAACATCCTTCTTTATATATATAGATAGATTATACCGGTCATTCGGTATGGAATAGTAATTTGGGGGTTTGCATCAAATCATGTCAGGAATAGACTTCATAGAGTGTATAGTCTATTCGCAAAACTTTATTTTTACCGCTATATTAGAATTGGTATTTAGTCCTTTTCTCAGATCACGCAAGATTTGAACATTTGTCATTGTGTTGACATCTTTCATGCGGAGTTTTTAAAATTTGTTGCTAATATCATTAATGGAACGATTTATAGTCCTTTTTGTTTGGCTTACTTAAACTTTAATTGTAATACGCGGTTTAGAAATCGAGAA
>JAHWFO010070217.1:624537-649685 GCA_023313115.1 Rhysida immarginata | reverse complement strand
ATAGTCTGCTAACTATGCGTTATCTCCAGTTATTGATCATTTCTAAATCTTCAAGAAATTGTTAAGTACTAAGAACTCTCATTTCTAAGAAAAGCCTGAATAACAGGAATTCTATGTATTGTTACAAATTGAACCTTATCTATATTGCACAAACTTTGCCTTTCTTTGTTGGTCATGAGATATATATTGTTGATCCCTACATAGTGTTTGGCCGGCCAGGTGACCGAAAGGGCCAGAGCGTAGGCTTTCTTGTTCTTAAGTCCGCCTGGTCGTGGGTTCTAATCCCAGCGTGGTCATAGATGTTTGTGTTTGTCCTGGACTGCGTACAGATATAGCTTGTGTAAAAGGCGCAAAATGACCTTAGAAGTCGACGCCAAAATTTCTAATAAACCAAACCAAGCATAGTGTTGGTGCATTGCGTGTTGATACCTATTGTTGGACAAACTTTTACTTGCATTGTTGGCCATGAGATATATCTCATTAATATGCCTTACCATAAATATCGATTTTTTATCAATAATTATTATTTTTTCGAAATCTGAGGTAAACAGTGTCCTTCCTCATGCTTTAAAGTTCAAGAATGCAAAAGTTCATCAAGATCGGAATAAACCTGTAGATTTGCATAATAAATAAACAAACCCACAAACAACTCCACAAACCCAGAAAGTGTCCTTCCTCATGCTTTAAAGTTCAAGAATGCAAAAGTTCATCAAGATCGGAATAAACCTGTAGATTTGGATAATAAATAAACAAACCCACAAACAAATCCACAAACCCAGAAACAAACATCCTTCTTTATATATATAGAAGACTAGCAGAGGACCCGGCGTTGCCCGGGATAATCACACTTGTAGGTAAACAGAACACATTCAAGAAGATAACTTATAACTCCAAATTGGTTAAATAATAGTGAATGAATATAACACAGAGCGAAGGGACTATCCATTTTTATGAAAAATCGGAAAAACAGGATTAAAATGGTATCCATCTTCACCACCAGGGAAAATCACTGGATAGTTTAGACCCAAGTTTTCTTGTCCTTGACATAGAAGCTCTTATACCCTCTTGCTCTATTCGAAACTCCCATTGTTCAGATGTTTCCAATACCCGTATAGATTTTTCTGCAGAGTTCCTCTGACCAATACTCGTTCTTTCTCTTTCCTTTCCAGGCACATAAAATTTTTCCAGTCGTCTGGAAGTCTGAGAGGGAGCTCAAGGGAGACACGTCTGATTCCTTTGCCTCCTCAATATATGCTGCCTTATTTATATCCTGTCCGTCCATCATTATTTTTTGCTCATTATTAATAATTCTTGGAAACGAACGTTCAATCATCGCATTATCATCATCTCAGTTTCCAAAATATTTACATTCACACAGACTATAGTCAAAATGTATTATTATGAAATGTTTGGATCTGCTGTACTACCAAATAAGCTAATTGATAATCCCGGCATGGCTCTGATTCTTTGTTTTTTTGATTAAATTTTGAAATATCTTAAAAATAAACACACGAAAACGCTTAGAATTAATACAATAAAATTTCTTAATGAAAATTCGAAATAAATTTTTTTAAAGACTCACAATGGATGGACCTCTCCATGTATGGCAATGTTAGTCTAAATAATTTCTTAGTCACGTAATATTACTTTAGATGTACACTTGATCTTGTTGCAATTCCCAGTCTTCTCTTGATGTCTTGAAGCAAAACTTGGCCATTCACCACTATTAGTCTAGCGGTCGCCGATTCTTCTATTTACATGCCTACCATTTGCTTAATAGAGCACGCAGCTAAAGGAGTGCTTCTTATGTCGTCTTTCCACTCTTTCTCAATAATCTGCTAATTCACCATTATCTCCAGTTACTGATCATTTTTAAAGATGTTCAATAAATTGTTAAGTACTAAGAACTCTCAATTCTATGAAAAGCATGAATAACAGGAATTCTATGCATTGTTACAAATTGAAACTTATCTGTATTGTACAAACTTTGCCTTGCATTGTTGGTCATGAGATATATATTTTTGGTCCATGCAGATTTTTTGTGAATTCGTGTTTATACCATTGTTGATAACTATTGTTGCACAAACTTTGCCTTTCATTGTTGGTCATGAGATATTTCTCATTAATATGCCTTTTTATTACCATGAATATCGATTTTTTATCAATAATTATTATTTTTTTCGAAATCTGAGGTAGACACTGACCTTTCTCATGCTTTGAAGGTCAAGTATGCAAAATTTCATCAAGATCGGAATAAAACTGTAGATTTGTTTTAAATACACAGAAACCCACAAACAAACATTATTTTTTATATATATATTGAAGAAGACTAGCAGAGGTACCTGGCCTTGCCTGGGATAATTACACATGTAGGTCACACAGAGCAAAGGGACTATCCATTCTACGAAAAATACGAAAAACAGGAATTCTAGGTGATATACCGGGACTTTATCTAAACACTTCTTCACTTGCCTCAACACTGCGGGGCATCATCAGATACTTTAGACTCAAGTTTTTCTTGCCCTGTATGTAGAAGCTCTAATACCCTCTTGCTCTATAAGAAACTCCTGTTGTTCAGATGTTTCAAATGCTCGTGTAGCCTTTTCTGTTTTGTTTGACCAATGCACGTTCTTTCTATTTCCTTCCCAGGCACATAAATTTTTGCCAGTCGTCTGGACGTTTGATAGGGAACTCAAGGGAGACACGCGTAACTCCTTTGCGTCATGAATAGATGCTGCCTTATTAATTTTCTGTCATTGCATCATCATGTTTTATTCATTATAGATAATTCTAGGAAATGAACGCTCAATCATCGCATTATCAGCATCTCAGTTTCCGAAATATTCCCATTCATAGCGAATTGAGTCAAAATGTATTTTTATGATATGTTTAGATCTGCTATGCTACCAAATAGGCTAGGTGATAAGCCCGAGCGTGGCTCGGTCCATTTTTATGATTAAATTTTGCAATATCCTAAAAATAAACACATGAAAACGCTTAGAATTAATACAGTAAGAATTCGTAATGAAAATTCGGAAAAAAAATTTTAAGTGCTCACAATGGATGGGCCTCTCGAAAAAAAAATTTCTTACTCACGTAATCTTACTTTAGATTTGCACTTGATGTTGTTGCAATTCCCTTTCTTCTCTCGATGTCTTTAAGCAAACTTGGCCATTCATGACTTTGTGTAGTCTAGCGATCGCCGATTCATCTATTTATTTGCTTACCATTTGCTCAATACAGCACGGAGCCTTTCAGTCTTTCTCAATAGTCTGCTAACTCTTTATCTCCAGTTACTGATCATTTTTAAAGATTTTTAAGAAATTGATAAGTACTAAGAATTCTCTTTTCTATAAAAAGCCTGAATAACAGGAATTCTATGCATTGAATTCTATATTGCACAAATTTTGCCTTGCATTGTTGGTCATGAGACATATATTGTTGAACCTTGCATAGTGTTGCTGCATCTCGTGTTGACACCGTTGTTGATATCTATTGTTGCACAAACTTTTCCTTGCATTGTTGGTCATGAGATATATAAAGTTGGTCCGTTTAGAGTGTTTGTGAATTGCGTGTTGAGACCCTTGTTGATAAGTATTTTTGCACAAACTTTGCCTTGCATTGTTGGTCACGAGATATTTCTCATTAATATGCCTTGCCATAACCATAAATATCGATTTTTTATCAATAATTATTATTTTTTCAAAATCTGAGGTAGACAGTGACCTTCATCATGCTTTGAAGGTCAAGTATGCAAAATTTCATCAGGATCGGAATAAAACTGTAGATTTGCATAAGAAACAAACAAACCGACAAAGAAACCCACAAACCCACAAACAAACATCCTTCTTTATATATATAAAGATAAAGAAGATATATACAAAAGAAGATGAGCATACAATGAAGATGAAATGACAGGACAAAGATAAGGCAGAGTTTATCGAGATTGCTTAGGAGGTACAAGGGTGTCCCTTCAGCTCTTTAAATACGTCCAGACGACTGGCGAAAATTGGTGCGTTTCTAAAGAGAAAGAACGAGTATTGATGAGGGAAATTTGGCAACACATATATAAAAAGCTATCTGGGCGTTCGAAATATCTCAACAAGGGCAGCTTCGTCTAGATAATGTTTGGGATCACCCTTTAAAAAATTAATGCTTGAAATGCATGTTATGTGTACTATGTGCTTTAAGAGGCTTCTATTACTTATCTGTCTTCATACAAGTAGGACATATATTCATGGAGATATTATATATTTGATTCTTTTTTTGGATCGGACAGCAGTATCAACCTCTTTTTCTTACGCTGATATGAAATCAATATTGAGCAGTTAAACATTATTTAGCAAAAATGCTCATATTTCATCAAATATTTATTATTTATAAAATCTGATTGCAAAGTCTTGTCTCCACTGTATTTTTTCAAGTTTCCTTAAAAAGGCATTAAATTGGATTGAAACCCAATAATAAACTTACGAAAAACTCCATTTTATTAAAGAAATCTTAATATTTTCTTGACTCTAGGAGCTATTCTTATACAAATGAACACAGATAAGTAAAAGAAACCTCGAAAGCATTTGCTGCAGCTACAAAGCATTATTTTTTTACAGGGTGATCCCAAACATTAGTTTTTTGTTCAATTCGTTATTGGTCCCCCATTTCTCTTGGAGAAAAAACTTTTAATGAAATCCATGATGTGAAACATACTCTTTACTCCTCTGAAGTTTCAGCATAATTCGTCAAGTATTTTTCTAAATATTCAAGAGAACGTCTAAACTCGAAAGTGTCTGATTTCTTTTGGTTAGATAGTGTAGTTCTTAGAACTAAACATGTTCTTGAAAATCTTTAAAAATGATCACTAACTGGAGATAATGGAGAGTTATTAAAATATTGAGGAACTGAGGAAGTGGTGAGTGTTCAAGTGGTTGTCTAAGTTCCCAGCCCTCGCCGATGCAAGCGTATCTACATAAGAAACTGCGAATGTTGGACTACACAAAATGAGGAATGACGACAGTTTATGACATAATCGATAACAAGCACATATATGAACGCGACTCTTCAAATCAAAAAGCACACTGTATTCTGTTCTTTAATAATCGTTGAAATGATACATGTTAATTCATATACACTGTCATATCAATGAATTATGATCAGCACCCCTTCAAGGCGGACGCATAGTTCGCCCCAACAACGATTACACATTGCAAAATTTGCATAACAGGCTGAGAAAGTTTTAAAACTGGTGCATCAAACGGCAGGTGCACGAGCCTCAAGATGGGCAAACGTCCGGATTTAATGGACATCCAAAAAGGGATGGTAATAGGCTATCGCAGCAAGGGTGGTACCATCTCCGAAACGGCGCGATTTGTGAGCTGTTCACGGTCCACTGTAGCATAGGTGTACAAAGAGTGGACAGCAGGGACAGAAATCGCCTCCCAACGCCGTCACTGTAATGGGTCACGAGCCATCCACCAACGGGGTGAGCGGCGAATATGACGACTCGTAAAAGGTGACAGGAGAGCCACAGTCCATCAACTGACCACCAAAACTCAACAGTGGTTCCAACAGACGCGTATCCGACATAACCGTTGAATGCACACTGCTACAGATGGGCCTGAACAGTCAACGCATGGTTGCTGCACCTATGTTGACCAGAGGTCATCGTCAACAACGCCTAGATTTTGCACGCTAGCACCGCCATTGGACCACAGACGACTGGGCTAAGGTCGCCTTCTCCAACAAGTCAAGGTTTTTGCTCCTTAAGATTGACGGGTGATGTCGAGTGCGTCGTGAACGCCATGAAAAGAGACTACAGGATGCTATTGTGAGCCGGAAACAGGCTGATGGAGATAGTGTGCATGTGTGTATTATCTTCTGTTGGGAGCAGTTAGGTCCACTGAATTATCTAGAGGGCATTTTGAATTACCTGTAGCTATCTGTCAATCGTAGCGGACCATGTGCACCTGTACATGCTCACGATGTTCCCTCAATGTAATGGTGTCTTCCAGCAGGATAATACACCCTTCTGGATTGGTTCGAGAAACACTCTACTGAATTTCGAGTGAACCCTTGGCATTCATGCCACGATGCCTAGCAGCAGTTGTAGCGGTGAAGGGTGGCTATTCCCGTTACTAAGCGGGTGGTCATAATTCAGTGTATATTGATATGTCCATTGGTGATGAGGAAACGAACGAGTATTGATTGGTCAGCGAAGACAAAAGGTTATCCATTTGTCGGAAACATCTGAACAACGGGAGCTTCGTCTACAGTAAGAATTTATAGAGTTACTGAATATCGATTTGAATTAATTATCTCATTGAGTTGTTCTGTTTATATACGACCGTAATTAAGCAGGGCAATGCAGGGACTGATAGTTCTTAAAACTTATATTTTTCTTGAAAATCTTTAAAAACGACCAGTAGCTGGAAGCAATGGAGAATTAGCAGCTTATTGAGAAAGAGTGGAAAGGCGTAAGAGGAAGCAGTGTCTTTGCTCAGGCGAAAGTTGACGACATTACCGATAACAGAGCATATATCAACTCAACTCTTCAAATTAATAAGCAAATTATATTATGCTCTATAAATATTCGTTCAAAATACATGTTAATACATGTTATATCATATCTATCGAAATGCAACCGAAGAAAATAATGGTAAGAAGACAAAAATTTATCCGGGTTTCGAAAACATCTGAACAACGGGAGCTCTGTCTACAATTGCAGTATTCCTGAAAACCAATTAGAATTTTTATTTAACTTCTTAAGGTTCTTCTGTTTAACTACAATTAAATATATCCCGGGCAACAATTAAATATAGCCGGGTCCTTTCGCTTGGGCGACAGTTGATGAAAAAATAGATATCAAAGCATAAATCAACTTGATTCTTCAATCAACAAGCATAATGCTCTAATATAATCGTTTGTAGGACATATGTTAATTCACATCTATAGAAATGATATACATGAATGAGTATTAGTCAGAGAAAAGAAAAACTTGTCCGGATGCAGAAACATCTGAACAACAGAAGCTTCGTCTAAAGCAGGAGATTGTAGAATTACGGAAAAACAATTTGAGTTATTATTTAACGTTTTCCGTAATTATCCAGCGCAAAGCTGCGTTACTTTGCTAGTCTATACATAGGGTGACAAAAAAACAAATGACAATAAATGATACACATAAGAGATTAGGGTATAGTGGCTTATTTTTTCCCTATGCACATGAGTCCGATATTGAATGCTAACTGAAATATGAACAGAAAAAAATGCCGCCACCAAGATAAACAAGTTAATAATTCAGTTCTGCAACACCTAGGATAATGAATTTTGGATAAATAATAGTTTACATAAAACTGTGTATATCATTAAAATTTGATTGTATTCCAACGAGGAGTTTCTGAGTTAACTGTTCAAAATCATAACAGCGCTCACATGCGAGTGCTAACCAGCACATGTGACTTATTTCAGTGCATTACTCGGAAACTGCTCGTTGGAATTCGATGAAATTTTAACAGTATGCACAGTTTTATGTACCCTATTATTCCCCCAATTTCGTCATCCTAGATTTTATAGAACCTGAGTTATTAATATGTTGATCTTGGTGGCAGCATTATTATTTCTGTTCATATCTCAGTTAGCTTTCAAATTCGGACCTATATTCATAGGGACAAAAAGCATCACTCTACAATGATCTATTACGTGTATCATTATTAGTATCAAAACAGTTGGAACTGCCACCCAGACAACTGCCACTTGGACAACTGCCACCTAGAACAATTTCTACCTAGGACAATTGCCACCTAGGAAAATTGCCACCCAAAATGCCCCAGGCAGGCATTCTAATTCAAGAAAATGTTTTAATTTAGATTTTGAACGAAGTTTAAACGAAAAAATTTGAAATTTGAAATTACAAAGGAAAATATGAAAAATAAAATTCTTTTAGCTATGGTAATAGAGAAACACCTGTCGAAAATGTTGGAGGAAATTAAAATAGGGAAAATATTAATAAAGAAAATAAAATCTTTGGGGGTGGGGCTAGATTACCCTTAGTCACAACATTCGAATCTCCAAGTTTAATAAAAATATTTAGGAGAATCTCAAATATAAATGGGAGATTGTAAGCAAGGAGAGGACAACCCCCCCCCCCCCCCCAGTCTTGTAAGAATACAAAAGCCCCAAAATGCAAGTATGAAAAAAGAACCAAAGTACAAAACCCCCTGTGTAAAGCACAGATACAAAACCCCCAGAGATAAAAGCTGTGGTAAAAACATAAAAGAGGACATAAACTCCAAATGAAGCCTTAATTTTAATAAATTTTTTAATAATCTTTAGATCATCTTTATCAAGTTATCTGAAAATTTACTAAAGCTTTTTCCTTGTCTTTCAAAAAATGTTTAATTTACTGAAAAATTTTTTTCTAATCTAGTTATTATTCTTATTACGAGAATTATTTTTACATTCGGAGTAATTTGACGTTCCACCTCATGGTTTTATGGCACAAATATAAAATTAAGTCGGATAAATAATTGGTCATAGTATTGTATTTCTTAATGAAATAAATGGACTCTTTACAATACTTGCTGTCAACATTTTAATAAATTAAAATAAAAACATAGCTCAGCACCCTTGATTAACACTATAAAATATCTATAACATTTTAGGTCTGAGTTTGTAAATATAAATAGATGGGTCTTTTTATTATAAATATATAAAAATATTATAAAGAGGTGGGTCTATTTATAAAACAGCAAAGTTAATGTGTGTTATATGTGCCTCTCTTGACCTTGACACTCATTCCATCCACTTTTTTCCCTTCATACTTTCCCTCCCATGTTATTTTTCTTTTAACTCTTTCTTATTGTGTTTTATTCTATTTAGTTTTTAACTCGTTTATACTTTTGGATAATTTTCAGTGTTCTAAAGTAGCAATATCATTCAATTATTAAATTCTTATATGTATGTCCAAATAATTTTTTTATTCTATATTTGATTTATTAAAGAATAGCTGATGAGTAGTGTGAGAGGATTAATTTAAAAGCCATATTCTAGATGTTTAATGCGTTTAAATAAATTATAAATGAAAGTAAGAAAGAAAATGAATATTCCCTGGGATCGAAACAGGAACCTTCGGCTAATCGCGCCCGCAATGATCAATTAAGCCATTGCTGACTGCAGGCTCTTGGCTTAATTTTTCATTTAAATTTAATGTCATATCAACTCGGATCCACGACAATAATAAACAAACAAACAAACAAACAATTCAAACAAATACATTTTCTTAATATAATAATAATTTGCTTTAATTCTCACCATTACTTGGAAATCATCTCTTTCTCGGGTTAATCTCGTTTCTAACTAGTCAAAAATTACGTTGTTTGTTTATTTTCTAGCTTCTCTCATCTATTAGTTTTTAATGCTTAATTTTTGTGTTTGTTCATAGTATTTAATTATTATTTGCATTTTTCTACTTTACGTGATTTTCATCATTATTAAATAAATACTACGCAGTCACTAAATTGGAAACTGACTGTCACGGAATTTTAATGATTCCGGCGACATAGTCGATCGTTTTCGCTCCAGAATATTTTACAATTCGGAGCGAAGACGAAATCGACGTCGTCATCGTCATCGACGGGATCACGAGGCATCAACCAATGAGGGAGGAGCGAGGTTCTCGACGGCGATCTCGCGGCGAGAGCAGAGACAGAGTGCAAGAAGGAGTTTGGCGCCTACCGACGAACGACGGAGGAAAAAGAAGCTCCTGGCCACGAACGACGGCGGTCATCGAGACGGTTTGGCGTTCATTTCACCGGAGGAGAGGGCTCGTCCTCAAGTCACCGCAACGGAGTCGTCTACGGAGGCGGCAGGTGCCTCATTGCGTAATACCCGGCTGTGCAGGGAAGCTCCGTTGGCGGAGAATGCTTGCGTGGCAAAATGCGAGTCTCCGCGGCTTGAAAAGTGCCCGACGACGCCATTCGACGTGCTGCCTCGTGTGCCGAGTGTCACGGTCGCCGACCAGGGCTTCAGCTTGGTGAGTGTTACATTTTCGGTAGGCCGTGTGGCCGCATTGGTCAGAAAATCCTTCCCAGAATTTAGTCGCCGTGATATGCATTCTTACACTCAGGTGTGTGGTCTTTGGCCCGGAGGCATGCGAGCCTACTTTTCTAGCCATTTTGGCTTTGCTGTCATAAAATTTTGAGTGAAGTGCGTTCTTCTGTTCGTAGAACTAATATCTTGTGTCAGGCCACGATTTTGGCCCAAGTTTCTTGTCTTATGATTTAACGTCAGCGTTTCAGCGTAATTTTATTTATCCAGCTTTTGTGTCAATTCCTTTTCACAGGTTTCTCTTGTGGCTTGGAGTCGCCGAAGTGAAAAGATTCTTACAAAGTGCTTAAATTCCTGTATTCTTTACTGGTTGAAAAAATTCTAATTTTAATGGACTTCCCCGGACTTGGAACTTTACCGATAGAGACTTTTTGATAAAATTTATTTTTCTAATTCATGTTCTCGCAAACTGGAACATTTTAATTCGCGAGTGCGCCGTTCTGTGATTTCGTATGCTCGTGTATTTGCTGCGAAATTTATGTAATTGAGTACTGTAAATTACTGTAACTGTTCAATTGATTTCTATTAGATGTAAGTTGTTTAAGCATTTGTCTGGCATATTGTTTACTATTTACTTAAAACGAATAAGTTGGAGGTTGGTCGATTTTCAGGTGTTTTAAAGGCCGACCCAGTCAACTTGCTATTTCTATTTTGACCTACATCAGTGTCTGGTGATATGCATTTTAGTTAATTGGCTGATAAGCTAATTGTTTTCACTGCCTACCCGGATGGCCAAAGCGGGTAGGTGTCGGGAGTTAGCTTCCGACCAGCGAAAGCTGTGGGCCAAGTTCATGTTGCCTCGTTAGAGGTGTTTAATGTTTTACGTTGGGTGTTGCATAATGCCACCTGTAAGATCTTTTTAGATCTTAATTCCGTGGAGGCAATAACATCTGCCTCTCCACTTCAAAAGTGGCAGTTTAAGCTATTCATCTTTTGTGAATTTAGTAATTACAGTTTTTGGTCGTTAGATATTAATTGTCGTATTCATTTGTTTAGCTTGTAAGCTTTGGTTAGGTTAGAAGCTGAATTATAATTGTAAAGGCTTACGTTAGAGCCTGTGATGTAATTTACTTTTAGGTGAATTTAGTAATTACAGTTTTTGGTCGTTAGACATTAATTATCGTATTCATTTGTTTAGCTTGTAAGCTTTGGTTAGGTTACCAGCTGAATTATAATTGTAAAGGCTTACGTTAGAGCCTTTGATGTAATTTACTTTTAGGTGAATTTGGTAATTACAGTTTTTGGTCGTTAGACATTAATTGTCGTATTCATTTGTTTAGCTTGTAAGCTTTGGTTAGGTTACTAGCTGAATTATAATGTAAGGGCTTACGTTTAAGCCTATGATGTAATTTACCGATAGGTCAAGTGTGCCTTGAAGATTTGGCTTATTTGTAAGATTTAATCTTTAGATTTAGGATTATCTCGCACTGAGGTGCAGGTAAAGTTATCCTATTCATGTTTATCTTGGACCATTATTTAATTGCATTTTTGTGATTAGTGTTCATAATTACTTTTGCAAAGAGGTGCCCATTTGACTCCTCTTTATCTTTAATACTTTTGCTTTATTTATAATAAACTTTATCTTTATTTACACTATTTTTGTGCGCTGTTACATGCTATTATATTTCCACTGCGCTACTCCTAAAATTAGCCATTAACACATGTGACACTGACACTACAGCTTACAGACAACGCATATATAACACTGTCATAGAGACATATTCTCACATCACAGTCACTGAAAAATTCATTGCAGATCAGCGTCGCACAATTGTTATGAAGAATTAAATATCCTTATCCAAGCTACAGACAAGAAAGCAAGAAGTTGCACAACAGCTACAAGAACACGAGCCATCTACACAAACCGACACTCAACACACAGATTCAAACACTAATACCGAGATCACTATTGAACTTGAAGAACACATACTCAGCAATGAACTTCACCATGATATTAATCCACAACACAACATGAATACTAAGCTTATTAAAACATTACATGATACCTTACAGTTTGCACGGGAACAGATCCCACTGAAAGATCAGGTATACCTAAATAAGCATAAAAAGCAAAACAGGGGGAATTTTATTTTACATGAACGCATATATCTTACCACAGTACATTGACGAAAATCTATCTTTAGAATACATACACCTACCTATGTAAACTGGGGCTCTTACAGTTATATCCACAATGGTTAGGAAACCAATCCATAAACACACACAAAAATTATACACCCATCAGAAACCGGATTGAGTCTGATATTGACGAAGCGGTACAAATGCCTCAGACAGTTATTTAAGAAAATTAAAACACAAAAGCACCAGACATGAGCAGCACAATCAACACATTACAGAATATATGGACACATTAAAACAAAGGTTAGCTGCAAATACACAACGCCTGAAGAGATACAAAACATGCACTCAGCGCAAACAGCAGATCAAGTTACACACAGAAATTTATACACACACAACATTCTGACTGAGCAACAAAAGGGATGACGTAGAAATCACATGGGTTGTAAGGAGCAACTGCATAGAAATCACATGGGTTGTAAGGGTTGTATAGACAGTGTGGTCTTAAGGCAAGTTCACAATAAACATCGACACGTCCATGCAGCATACATTGATTACAAAAACACCTTTGATAGTGTCCCACACAAATGGCTTTATAAAATAAACCCCACACTTATCACATTTTTACAAAGTAAAATGCTGCATTAAAGAACTGCACTACCCCTCAGACTCAACAGTAAAACCATCACGACTGACAAAATACAGATAAACCGGAGCATCTTCCAGGGTGACTCACTGAGACCAAACTGGTTTTGTCTTGCACTAAATGCACTTTTAAACAGAGTGAACAGCACAACTAATGGCTACACGATTAAACACAATAAAAGCTACCACTACACGCTTTCACAGTTACTCTACATGGACGACATGAAAATCTACGCCTCCACACTAAAAGCTACAGAAAACATATTATCAAAGATTCAACTAATGGGTCTTGCAGGAAATGCCATATCGCAGAGGAAACCTCCAACACGTCATATCCATTTGCAAAATACTCACGCAGACAGATTATTTACACAGACATAACCAGGTAGCCAACATCATACATCAACATCTAGCTAAGATACAGAAGCTAAGGGACATTCATACTCCATACTATAAATAAGGTGCTGGAAAAAAGTATGAAGCCGGGAAGAAAATGCAGATAAACGTAGCAAACCCTTGCTGATTTTATTGTTTTTTATAGACGGGAATTAGATGATACAAAACGTTGTTTCCAGGAACATTTAACAACGAATAAGGAAACAAATGCAATTAACAGACATTATGCTAACCTACTCTCTTGCAAGGTGGAAAAAAGTTTAGAGTCGTCCACTTTCTTGCATATTTTATTAGGTGAAAGGATTATTTCAGGTGATGGTCAAAATGTGGTCAAAATGTGCGAAATGTTCTGTGGTCAAAGAAAGAGAACGTTCAAATTTTACACGTTGTAGAAGATGCCCGAAAATTAAATTTCCTGGTGACTTTGTAGATATCGAAGAATGATAGTGATAAATTAATGAATCATGATAGTGGACCACTTGACTTGACAAATTGGAAAGCTTTGTTATCATACGCAACATATACTTAATGTCTTCTTTATTATTAGCTGACTATTAGATACTCCTCTTGTTTTTGTAAGTGGTAGTCAATCAGATACTGCAGTGTTGTATCTTTTTCCTGATTGGCTACCATTCCTTATAAATATCTGGAACCAAATTGTTGATTGTCAATTGTCGATTGTTATTGCTTTGATACATAGTCATGATGGCTACAAGGTAGCTGAAATGTATACATCTATGGTATATAAAACTCGTTTTTGTGGACAAGTGGATTCTCTTCTTCATCCCTAAGAGCCTGCTTGATTCCCCAACGCCAAATCCAAGCACAATACAGTAATTTGGGGACAAGAAGTGCTTTGTACAAGAAAATAAAAGAATTACCATCAGCAAAGAAAGACGTTAACCGTTTTAAAATAACATGCCGGCAAGAAATGTCTAAGTTAAAATCCGCGATTTGCTTAATAAATATGCAGTTCTCAGAAAGCAAGACTCCAAGATCTTTAATAAAATTCTTTCTAACAAGAACACTAGGTCCTATATAATAATCAAAAGGAAACGGTGCAGTTTTTCGGTTAAAAAAAACTACAAAAGATTTTTGAACATTTGGCAATAATAATTCAAATTCAAATTGAAAATTCAAATTCAAATTCAAATTAAAAATTATTGAAAAATATAAAATAATTAAAAAATTAAAAATTAATAATGTAACAATGATGGGGAGGAGATCCTTCCGATAAACCGGTGGGAAAAACCCCACGTTGCCCCCAATAGGCCAAGGCCCAGAATAGGGTTGATGAAAATACATATAAAATAAGAAAGAAAATAAGATCAATAATAATATTAGATACAGATAGAGAATCAGGTGTAAGAGTAAAACAAGAAAAAACTACATCCAAGGGAAAAAGAAGAAATAAACAAACAAACCACAAACAAAAAAGAAGTTAAAAAATTTCAGGTTAAGGAATGGCACGATTCTAAGAATCGACCAATTTAAACCTAACGTCTAAAAATTTTATATTAGATTTATGGAAAATAGTTAAAGACAAACAATTTCTTTAACGAATAGCACCAGCTGAAGAACGAATATCAACAAAATTTATAAGATTAATAACGTTAAGTGTACCAGTAAAAATATTTTGTAAACAATTAAAAAAATGCTGATCGGCCATAACACAGATAAAGATGATATAAATTTAGCGATTCTATTCATTTTATTGTTCAGACGTATAGAGAAGTAAAAACTATGTATCAAATTATCATCCCATAACTAATTCTAGACAGAACAAGATGGTTATTTCAAATATAAAAAGTGTGTCCCTTAGTGAAAACATTTCTTAATATACAAAATAAACCGAACATTTTCGAAGTATATTTAATTAAAAACTGGTTATGCTCGTTAAAGGAACCAGAGTCGTCGTAAGTAATACCAAGATCCCTAAATGATTTAGTACGTTTGAGAGCAACATTACAGATTGTATAAGGATAATTAATAAGAAGGTTCTTTTTAGAAATACACATAAATGTAGTCTAATCAATGTTAATTTGCAGACGCTTCCGCCTAGCCCAAATTACCAAATAAGATAGTTGTTGATGTAAGACAACACAATCGCCCCTTGATTTCAGCCAAGAAATTAACTTTATTCATATCCACATAGAAACCGACATTAATTAAATAGAGCACAAACAATAAGGGCCGAGTGGAGATCCCTGAGGGATACCACTAGTGGTCCTCATGATTGAATAAGCATGTTCAGGAATATGAACTCTAAGAGAACGGTTAGATAATAAATGTTTTAGGAGAATAGTTGCAGCATCGCTAACACCTAAATATTTTAATTTAGCAATTAACCTAGTATGATTTATTGAGTCGAATGCTTTCGAGAAATCAATATATACAACATCCAACTGATCATGTGTAACTAAAACATCACATACATGTATAAAGTGGACCAATAAATTTGACTCCGTCAAGCGGCCCTTCACGAAGCCATGCTGCCAAACTGGGAGAATCGAACTAAAATAATTATTGATGTCCCTAGATAAAAATGTATCCAAAAGTTTAGCTGGAAAAGACATTAAAGTGATAGGTCTAAATTTTTCAATCGCCTTTTTACTGTTAGATAATAATTCAATTCAATTCAATTCAATTCAATCAAATTATTCCAATTAAAGAATGGGAAAATGAGGTTGGAACAACCAAACGGCCAACAAACACCCCGTAAAGAAAAAACATAAAACACCACACAAATCACAAAGTAAGAAAATGAGATAAAAGTTCGTTATACATTTTTTTTAAAAAGCCATCATGATTAGAAACTAAAAATGGTCGAAAGTTACGACCTCTTCTATTACAATCAAAATAACAATACGATCAAATTACAATCAAAATTTGGTGGTCAAACAAAAACGGAGCTGTTTTCCGGTGAAAGACACAAAAACGGACTTTTGTGCGTTGAGAATAAGCCCGTTCTCCTCTGATCAATGCAGTAGCAAAGAAAGGGAATCCTGCAGCAACCTGCAGGAATTCCAATCATCAGTAGCAAAGAATAACTTAATGTCATCCGCATACAAAAGAATTTGAATGAGAAGATGTATCAGTACCTGCGGTAAATCAGCAATAAAGATGTTGAAGAGTAATGGACCCAGAAGGGAACCCTGCGGGACCTCACTGTTAATAGGAAAAGCAAGACATGTTGACTTTTGCGTCTTAATCTAAAGCTTCTGCCCGTCAGCATAGAATTAACCAGTCAAGTGCTTTAGCCAATAAACCAATAAAGCTTAGCTTAATGAGCAGAGGTTTAAGGCTTATCCTATCAAAAGCCTTGGAAAGATCCAGAAAAAGGGAGTCAACCTGTCTTCTCATGTCGACATGCAAAGTAAGATAATGTAAGAAGCTCGCCAGGCTAGTTTGCGTCGTTCTCCTAGGCCAAAAGCCGCGCTGAACATCAGGCAGGTGAGGGTCAACGTAAGTAGACAGTTGGTCTGCAATAATAGTTTCCAGTAACTTTGCAGGAAATGGAATTAAGGTAATGGGTATGTAGTTGATTTTAAGTCTTGCATCAGACTTCTTTGGTATCGGCTGAATGAAGACCGACTTCCAAGCATCAGGGTAGTGTTCTGAAATCAGCGAAACATTAAACAAGTGAAGAATGGGAATGGTCATCGCAGTAAGACAGCCTTTAAATATAAAGTCTGGGATATCCTGAATAATGCAAGCCTTAACTGCAGACACATTCTTCGCACAGTCAATTATTTGCTGTGCCGAAAATAGCTGGAAAGAAAAGTTCTTGTTAATCTTAGCCCAGCAACCGTTTAGAACAGGGGTGACCAACCTGCGGCCCGCGGGCCAAATGCGGCCCACCAAAGGAATTTGTGCGGCCCGCGAAACGAACCATTTACTGTAAAATTTATTAACAAGTAAGATTGTACGTGGTTAATCTTTCATAAAATATTTGAATGTGATTTGAATTACAAATGGTTGGCCCCCTGAAAACCTTCAGAAATTTATTTTGGCCCGAGACAAAAAAAGGTTGGTCACCCCTGGTTTAGAAGGCTGAGATCCGGCGTAAAATTAGCTACATTGTTCATCGATGAAGAAAAAGCTAAGCCAATTTCAGATAATTTATCGTCATCAAGGGGCACCGCATTCAGTTTGTTAATATTTAAAAGTTTTCCAGAGGTATCCGAGAACAATTTGGGACTATTTCTTATCTGCGCCTCCATATTGTTGAAAAAGTTTATCCGGTCAAGTGACCAGCTTCTTTTAAAATTTTTTCTGGCCTTCGCAAAATTAACATAAATCATCTTTTATGCAACTTTTGATTTAAATGCCAAATACTTCGCGTCTAACCAGAAGTCCACTTAGGAAAGGAAAATAATCTTCTCTTGCTTCCAGAAGCACAGTAATACTTAGATGCTGGAAAACGGGGAATAATTTTTGTAATAGCTCCAGAGATTACATCTGTAATGTTGACCCATATTTCATTAACATCATCAGATACCAGCACCTTCCCAGTCATGGGCAGTCACGGTTTGGTAAAGACCCAGATAGTCTCCCATCCCAAAATTAAACTGGGAGTCTCTTGTTATAGAAATTTCAGATAATAAGTTATTAAGTAAAAGTGACAAGGATGGGTGATAGGGGTCTGCTTCGACGAAGAAATTGTCCGCAACTCTAACAGACAGAAAGAAAAAGGGAGAAGACCTCCCCCAGGAGACACCGGGGGGGGGTCTCCCAAAAGCACCACTGCACAATGTATTAGGAGACGAAGATGTCAGTAAGACAAGTAGTGAAGTAGTAACTATAAAATAGTTAACCCACTACTTTAAAGTCCGAATTGGAAAAGACTTTATCAAGATTATCACCGAATTTATTCAAAACATAATTAAAATTTGTTAGGTCCAATTCTTTGTTTCAGTAATTAGTGAGTTATTTCCTTTGTTTATATTTGAATAATCTGTAAAGTCAGAGAAGTTAAAGTCGCCAAGGATGAAACAATCAGATCCCGAGCAAATAATAAAGTCCAACAGTTCATTCAGGAAGACTTCAAAATCATGTGTAAAATAATAATAAATTTTTATTATTATATAAAAATAATAATAATAATTGTAACAACAATTGTAATACTACTACTACTACTACTAATAATAATAATAATAATAATAATAATAATAATAATATTAATAATAATTAAAGTTTTTTATTGATTTATTTATTTAAAATATAACATAAATTAAAAATCCTAGCAAATAAACATTTAAATTAACTATTGTCATGTGTAAATTGTTATATCTTAGAGTAACGCAGTGGAACTTTAAATAATGACATAGGGCGGATATTAAAGTATGAATGAATGAGTAATTTATTGTAAAACTAAACTAAAAACTAAAAACCTTAACCTAACTTCACTTATTTAGAAAAAGTCAAAAGAACAATCAACAAATAATAAAACATCTCTTAATTATAACTATCATGTGACGACTTCATAAAATCATCATTTATGACATGCAGTAAACACTAGTTGATATGACACACAATGACTGAAGCACTGCGAAATCTTAACCTAAATTCACTTATTTAGATAAGGTCAAGGAATAATCAATAATTAATGAAGCACTCTTAATTACAACTATCACGTAACGACTTCACAACATCATCATAGCAAGAATTTAACGTTATATGGTGAATGGTTGATGAAGACTACTTCCGGAGAAGAGATTGCCTGGGGAAGCCAAGCCAATCTGAATCACAGTTTATAAAGGGAAATGTCCATCTCAACAGAAGTAGACGAAGAGGATGAAAATGGAAAAAGGCTTACTAGAATGCACAGGAAACACTAGTGGATATGAAACACAATGATTAATATGCTAAGAAATCTTATCCTAAATTCACTGAATTAGATAAGGTCAAGGAATAATCAATAAATAATGAAGCACTCTTAATTACAACACTGATGTAATAACTTCACAACATCAACATTTAGAATGCACATGAAGCACTCGTTGATATGAAACCCACTGATTGATGCGCTGAGCAATCTTACCCTAAATTCACTTATTTAGATAAGGTCAAGGAATAGTCACTAAATAATAAAGCAACTCCTAACGATAACGGTCAGGTGACGACTTCATAAAATCAACATATAGAACACACAAGAACACTAGTTGATATGAATCACAAAGCACTGAACACATGGAACCTTGAGTATGTAAATCATTAAGGGGAGATAACCATCAAAAAGTAGCGATTTTCATTAAAAAAAAATCAAAAAAGTTTTATGTCATTGTTTGGTGCCTTGGTATGTTGGTCAAGTATATCCAGGGTCAAATAAAGCAAAATATCATTAGAAATATGTAAAAAAGAGTTTTCTATTCCATGGTGATAATGTTTTTGTATAGAATAGGCATTTTTCGTTTGTGATTTTCTCAGCTTTAGTTTTTTTTTGCCTGAATCGAATTTTTGTTTTGATTTTCCTAAACAACTGCCTGTCAGATCCTCATGATTTTTTTTTCTTAAAGAAGAAACAATATTAGAAGTTCATGACAGAGAGACAATTATGAATAAAGTCATAGTTAATTTTTTAAAATATTATAAAATAGTTATCGAGAGCGAATTTTTTGAAAAACTGCACAACACTACATTATGATTTTTTTTCACATTTTCAGACAAGAATATATTAATTTTCTCTCTGTTACGTGCTAAAACATGGATAGTGATGTATTCCTTCAGTTTTAGTACATTATATTGGTTTTGTAAATGTTTATAAACTAAGTTGTAATTCGAAATTAGCATAATTTTTTACATATTTTTGCATAAATCTTACATATAAATATGATTATCGTTATGAAACTTGGTACGGAATCTAATTGGTGCCTGCCACAGATGCGTGCCAAGTTTCAACAACTTTGGACAATTAGATCAAAATTTGACTTTTTTGTGGTTTTCGCCCCTTAAATCATTAGGCCTGAAAATAGGCTCTATAACTTGATCCCTCCACACAAATCTGGAGTTTCCAACGAACTCCAAGCACACCCTTCGCTACCCGCGAAGTAGAATACTAGACGTACACGTAATAATTCCGCGACACACCTCCAAGGGTGTTAACATCAGACATAAATATAGTCCATAGTCGTTAGACGTAACTGATGGGTTAGGTTGCCTTACAGAATACACTTGTTGAGGAGTAAAAAAATGGGGGCTGATAACTCTGGAATCTAATACGTAAGGGTAGAATGTCAATACCTTATCAGGCCAATATTAAAAGTTAAAGTCTCGTCACCAATTTTATAAGTTGCGAGTGGAAATAAGCAATACGCTCAAAGAATAAAATTGAAACGAGCTCGCCGCTATTCTGTAGCCAGTACAAACCCCAGGCTCTTTACCATGTATGCATAAAGTCCATACGGCCACAGTCCTTTTACTCGTGTACCGTATCGGAGTTCATAGCTCCGTAATTCAGGAGAAACCTATCTGAAACTGCGCCTTCACTACAAAGTACATTGCGAAATTAGAGCCCCAAATAGGTAGCTCATGGACAGTTACGTTTTCGTTGAGGAAAGTGAATGACAAGCTCACCTTGCCACGTTGACATTTCGCCGGCTTCACTTTGGCGGGGTTTTCTTCACTGCCCTCGCTCTCACGTTGTCGGAGTTCGGCGTTCGCTCCGGGCATCTATCTACTTTTGTTACATGTCCAGTGACTAGAATGTGCTTGGCAAAAGCACATTATTCGGGTCTGTATTTTCTTATTTAACTAAAGTGTTCCTTTAAGCGAGTGCAAATTCTGCTCCTGCTCTGGCCTATATATTTATGGTCACAAGTTGTACAATTAAATTCATATATTCCGGATTTATTTTCCTTACAAATTTTATCTTTCGTGTTTCCAAGTAGGTGTCTAAAGATATGGCAACTTTTAAATGCTATTCTGAGTCCATATGCTTTACTTATCTTCTCTAGTCCCCCTGCAACTTTCTGTCGGGGAAATAGGGGAAATAGAGAAGATAAGTAAAGTATATGTTGTTGGGCATTTTGACAACTCTTTTATATTCACAAATTTATTGCAAATGTTTTTATTTGCTTTCTCGCAATGGACGAAGCATTTTTTAACCCTAGAAAATCCCGCTGGATTCGGTGGTGTGCGTGGTTTAGCTATATAAACAAATCGGTCTGAAAAAGAGACCCGCAAATGGTTAAGAAGTGTACCAGCTTACACACTACATAAGCCTGTTCAACATTATAATCCCTGCAACCTTATGAGGGTTTTTTGCTGTTCGAGCATTTTCAAGTTGATTTGGTTGACCTAACGAGTTTGTCAAAACAGAATCACAGATATAAATTTCTTCTTACTTCCATTGATGTTTTCTTTCGATATGCATTGTTTGTCCCAGTAAAAACGAAGAAGTGCATGAGGTTCAGAAAGCCTTCCAAATACTTTCGTTGATGGTAAGGTTTCTCCAAAAGTGAAGAGTAATAGAGTGAAGGAGTTTTTAAATAAACATGTTTAAGACTATTTTAAAGAACTCAACATTCAGCTCTTTGCAACTAAATCCGATGTGAAAGAAGCAATGGCCGAAAGATTTAACTGTACTTAACAGAAACAAATGTTTAAATATTTTACATTTTCCAACAAACATATGTACATAGACAGCTTAACTGATCTCTTGCTAAGCTACAACAACCATGTCCACAGATCACTGGGCTGAGGCTAATGATCGAAATGCCCCAGATCTGTGGTTGAAACAGTGAAGTTATTATAAAGCAGCTCCGCAGACAGCTCCGAGGTATACATCAGAGATTACGCACGTATTTCTAAGATGAAAAACATATCTGATAAGGTTTAACTGCCTAATTGGACCGAGGAGGTGTTTGAAGTTTCAAATTCGTTTGTTTTTAATAAAACCCATCATGTATGAAATAAAAGATTATAACGGTGATGAGATTGCTGGGATATTCTACGAGCAGGAGCTGCAAAAGGTGAAAAAGCCAGAAGTGTTTACCATAGAGAGGATTATTCGATGACATATAAGACGGGGCATTCGTGAAGCTTTTGTGAAATGGCGGGGTTACCCGGACAGCATGAACAGCTGGTTTCGAGAGAACAAGTTTTTAAACGTTTGGCATATTGTGTTATGGGACAGTTGTGTTTGTGCTTTGGTATCATCACCATGAATGAAGCATAATATCTATTTCACATTGCCCTCAAATACTGTTATATGTGACAAAATACGACCCAACACAATGGCTTATTTTATTACACAACTGCCGCATATGCTAGATTTCCAAGGACACTGGGAGGTTGCATTAACAGAAAAGCATTTCCCAACCTTTTCATGAACATTACTGCTGTAAATAGTACTTTTAAAATTGGTTCTAAGGCCTATATAAATTGAAATCAGCATTATTCCACCAGATAGTAAGCCAACACTCTCATCTTTGATACATGAGGTCGAACTGATTTTACAAGTCTATTTGAAAGATGTCTTTTTTAATGTAACACTTCTTTGGAGCAAAACATCACTATGAGTTTCCTCTGATTGTAGGGATTCGCTTGAAATCTGCAAGGTATTTAATGTTTCACAAAAACATTCTTCAAGGAGCGTTTCTCTCTTTCTCCAGATTACAATGCGCCATTTAAATGGGTGTTCGATTTTACAACAAAGTTTAGGTATCCCAAGAAGGCCACTCTTTACGAAAAGGTTGTTGAATTTAAGAGTACCATACTGCATAACAGAGTTGAAGCCCTTGAATTTTTACAGACAGTTTTAGAGGCGTAGATACTGACACAAATTTGGTTGATGATTTTGTGCACTTTGCAGGCTCCAAAGTATGCTTTATTGAATTCCCTGCAGTTGCCAATACATGTTTTATACTGGCTAGGTTTCTGAATAAGAAATTGAAAATACCTTTAAATGACATGGACGATGGATTCATCAGTTGTGTTATTTACGACCTACACAGAACAGCACATCTTAAAAATTCCTGAGGGGTATTATGATAGCTGAAGAGATGTTGTTGAAGCACTTATTAAATTGATTCCTCAGTAAGAACTGACTTTTTACAACATTAATCTCATGCCAAACAAATGTTTTCATTTTAAACGTATGAAGGGTCGCTATATCTGAGAAGACTATGGTGAAACTGCATTTCTGTAAGAAACCTTTGTTGGACACCTCAATTTATGGTTTCGACATCAGCAGCAATTTCATTGTCATTAACTACATCGTTTGTCTTTCTTGTTTAATTCAAGATGCATGTCCCAAATACACCAAATGGCAATGAGCTTGTACAACATTATCTAAATCAGAAAGGAAATGGCGCTTACCTGTGTGTAGAGATGGTCAGTTTCAGACTGGCAGTGGTCTCAGTTCCATATTTAAATATTTGTTACATAGGGCAACACCATTACTCAAAACAATAGGTAAAATTCTCGGTAAACATGCACTAAAAGGCAGTGTTTCTCTACGTAATGATGCGATGCAGGGGCAAATTCTCAAACAAACATTGGCATCAGGAATGCGAGAAGCCGGAGGCAGTCTGCTTCAAGACTTGAATACGAGAGTCCAACGAGGTCATGGGCAAGGTAAAAATTAGCATAAATCGCTCATAAAACTTCATTTGGCTCATAGATGTCTAAAGGTAGAAGATGCATTTGAAACGTTCCTTTTTATGAAACACAATCAACTATCCCGCCCTTCAAAAAGAAGAAAAAAGAGGCTTAACATTCAACTGCTGGAATCTGTTTTCGTCTAAAGACCTGCATTTTTTATAAGTACAGCACCATAAACTGTGAATTGGATATCTTTATTATATCCCCTATGTGCAGTTAACAGAATGATGGGCCTTAATTTAATTGGTTATCAAAAGTCAACCTTGATTACAGGCTCTAGTCCTCTCAAATTCAATATGCTGGCATTAGCAGACTATTATGTGTATTTAAATAGAGAGAAAATTTGTCTGAAAATTGTTAGAGAGGGTGAAGACCTCATGCTAGATGCCGATGGAACTGGATCTGTAAATCTCTTTTACACTCCCTTTTATTGCAAACGACTGCTACCTGCATGACAAATTAATTAGTCAAAGCGACAACTTATACCCTTACAGAGCCTATCTGGAAACTCATGCATTCTTGGCCATCAGGGCAAGACAAAGCAGTTTACAACTGCAGGGTTTGCTAAAATTAGAGAGCATAAATGACGAGAAAGAAGGTTTTAAACAACGAAAAAAACTGTCCTTTAGGAACATTAATCAGCACTTCAGGGCACTTCAGGTCAACATTTTTCTTCAAAATCCTTTATTACTGAATACAGTGGATCTTTATTTAAGAATGTACTGCGGTAAAACACCTTTCATGCTCATGTCTGCAACTAAAAAATGTCTTTCATAATTTAATCAAAGGCTCTTTCCTAAGCCTTTAAAGGTGTAAGGTTTTAGGGGTAGGGGGTCAGGTCTTAATGGTCTAAGTAGAATTTAGAAATTTGAATCAAAGCCGAATTAATAATTATGCGAACGAAATATAATTTAGTGTAAATACTGTGACCTCCCTTACATAAATAATTCGTCCCATACATGCAAGGCCAAAAGAAACAAGCAGGTGACACCAAAATAATACACAAACATTTAACAATAACAATATGAAATGACAAATTGAAAAGGGAAGGAAAAATTCCTCGATCTGGATTCGAAACAGGGACCATGTCTATCGCTGGCACTGCTCTTACCAACTGAGCTACCGCGGATATGAATCGCTTTGCTGTTACAAGATATCCAAATGGACTTCATTGAAGCCACAAAGCAACTCAATCGGCAGAGCAAGGCCCCGACTCGAAGGTCGGGAATAGTCCTTACCCTTAAACCATCAAATAAATTGATGAAATTAAAATCAAATATAAAATAATAAATTTAACTTTAATAATAATAAATAATAAATTTAACTTT
>JAHWFO010070217.1:606086-624527 GCA_023313115.1 Rhysida immarginata | reverse complement strand
AAATAATAAATTTAACTTTAATAATAATAAATAATAAATTTAACTTTAATAATAATAAATTAATTTAACTTGCTCTGCCAGGTCGCGGAATTTTTCCTTTTCTTTTCAATTTGCATTTCGAAATCTTGGAGATGTTTTTTCAGTCATTTATTAACTTATATTTGAATAACTATATGGTTTATTAAAGATAATTGATAATGAAAAATACAAATGACATGAAATGAGAATTCAATGAAGTTCACTTTAAATTTTGAAATAATTGTAAAGTCAAATGGAATAAGAATTCAGTTCTGTGGAAAATAAATTTTGATTCTTAATGACAATTTAGATTCTACTATTCAAATTGATTCAATTGGCTTAAACAGTAAGCAAGGTGACATGTAATTTTCAATAAAAGTCTAAATCATTATATATATAAAGGAGGATGTTTGTCGGTTTGTGGGTTTGTTTGTTTCATTCTTCTACAAATCTACAGTTTTATTCCCATCTTGATGAAATTTTGCATACTTCATCTTCAAAGCATGAGGAAGGTCACTGTCTACCTCAGATTTTGAAAAAATAATAATTATTGAAAAAAATCGATATTTATGGTTATGGCAAGGCATATTAATGAGAAATAACCTCATGACCAACAATGCAAGCAAAGGTTTGTGCAACAATATTTATCAACAATAGTGTCAACATGCAATGCACCAACACTATGCAAGGATCAACCATATATATCTCATGACCAACAATGCAAGGCAGAGTTTGTGCAATATAGATAAGTTTCAATTTGTAACAATGCATAGAGAGTTACAAATGTTATTCAGGCTTTTCTTAGAAAAGAGAGTTCTTAGTACTTAACAATTTCTTAAAAAATCTTTAAAAATGATCAATAACTGGAGATAATGAAGAGTTAGCAGACTATTGAGAAAGAGTGGAAAAACAACAGAGAAAGCACTCATTTTGCTCCGTGCTATTTTGAGCAAAAGGTAAGCAAGTAAATAGAAGAGTCAGTGACCGCTAGACAACAAAAAGTGATGAATGGCCAAGTTTTACTTCAAGACATCGAGAGATGTCTGGAAGTTTCAACAACATCAAGTGTACATCTAAAGTAAGATTATGTGAGTAAGAAATTATTTAGACTAAAAATGGCATCCTTGCAGAGGTCCATCCATCTTGAGCCTTGAAAAAAAAATTTTTTCGAATTTTCATTAAGAATTTTTACTGTACTAATTCTAAGCGTTTTCATGTGTTTATTTTTAAGATATTGCAAAATTTAATCCAAAAATAAAAACAGTCCGAGCCATGCTGGGGTTATCACCTAGCTTATGTAGTAGTACATTATATCCAAACATTTGATATAAATACATTTTGGCTATATTCTGTGTGAATGTGAATATTTTGAAAGTGAGATGCTGATAATGCGATGATTGAACGTTTGTTTCTAAGAATTATTAATAATGAGCATAAAATGATGATGCAGCGACAGGACATAAATAAGGCAGCATCTATTGAGGAGGCAAAGTAGTCAGATGTGTCTCCTCAGAGCTCCGTATCAAACATCCAGAGGACTGGCAAAAATTTATGTGCCCGGAAAGGAAAGAGAAAGAAAGAGTACTGGTCAAAAAATCTCTGCAGCTAAAGCAGAAAAATCTATACGGGCAATGGAAATATCTGATCAATGGGAGTTTCAAAGAGAGCAGGACGGTATAAGTGCTTCTACGTCAACGGCAAGAAAAACTTGGGTCAAAAGTGATATTCCTCGGTGGTGAAGATAGATATCATTTTAATCTGAGGCAGATCAAGAACAGTATAAATAAAGTCCCAGTACAAGAACTATAATTCCTCTCTTTCGGAGGTTTTTGAGAATGGATAGTCCCTTCACTCTGTGTTTTATTGAGTTATTAATTAGCCAATATGGACTAATAATTTAGCTTCTTGAGAAGTGTAAGTATCCCGGGCAATGCCGGGTCCTCTGCTAATAGCAAATATAAATTTTGTATTAATATGTTTCCAGATGTTTAATTTACTAATAAACAATAAACTATTTCTAATCCGTAACACCAACAACGAGAGGGCCCCAACAAACAATCAAGTTTTCTGATGCTTTTTGTTAGGATGTTAGTCTGATATGCACTTATCGTAAAGCCAAGTGCGCAGCCTCCAACTTGGCCCTATTTTCAAGAAAATCCCTTTTAAAATCTGTCTTATATTACCAGTGTAAACTGCATCTCGACAACTGTAGATGTTTTATCACAACGGCGAGCAGCGAAGTAGTTAACGTTTGAGCGTACGAATCACGAGATTTTGGGTTCGAGTCCACGCATTGACTTTTTTTTTGTTTTAATTTTTATAACGCTGTTAAAGAACACGTACTAACAATTTCTTGACGACATCATACAACCTTATGTTACAATAAATCCATTTTTGTACATCGTCGGCTCTTGCAGTAGCCCGACATCTGTAACCATGCATCCGATGAAGTTTACTAACGGACAGGGTCTTCCTATGTGTACGTTATCGATCACACCACCGAAATGTACACCATTCGCCAAACATGTGACGTTTATTTTTATTGTCAAATTAAAAATTTTATATGTTGTATGCAGAATTCTTCATATCTTTTGAAAACGAACAAGGAAATTACATCGAGGGCAGATGTCATAAAAATTCACGCATTCATCCATGATCAATTACAGGCTCCAATATATTCGAATATGTACCGGTAATTATAGTGTACAGATTTCTTTGTAAAAATATAATTTCTTGAATGTATGTAACATTTTATTGTAATTATATCAGATACGCCTGGTATGCTACCAAATTGAAGCCTACAAAAGAAAATTTTTTGAATGTATATCAAATTTCTTTTCCGGAAAGCATGAAAAAGGAAAACTGCAACTGCAAGATTAGTCCTGCATTCATAAAATATTCTATGTTGCACACAGTTGTGTTTTAAATGCTTTTTTGAAGAATACCATCCAGCACGTTGTATTCGACAAGCCTAACTGTAAATTCTACAACTTCAAAATTATTTGTTAAAACGATTATTTTATGTTATTTTATTATAGCACCCAATATGGGCAAGAAGGAAAGACATCAAAACCTGAACATACGATGAAATGAAAAGTTAAACATTTAAAAATTTGTTTTTTCTTTAAATCGATATATGTTTATGAATAATTTACACTTTTATAACAGATATTATAATCATAATTAGTTGAAAATGCGTTCCTTATTGCTCTTACTTGTTAAAAATATTTTTTTCATTTTAACAGCATATTATAACAGAAAAATACAGGGTGGTCATAAATTATTAAGCACATTTTGACAGTGAATATTTTATTAACCATGAAATGTACACACTTCTTGTGAACATCATTGAAAAGTACAACTCAAACAGTTTTTTTCCGTAATATTCCGAAGTTACAGCACTTCATATGTGCTCCTGCAGTGACTCGCAGTATATCCATTCGATATTCGATTTCACGCCATGTATTCCGCAGCATTTCAGGTGTCACTGTTGCAATGACGACCACAATCCTTTCCTTTAATTCATCAAGATCACGCACTTTGCTGGAGTACACGCGGTCCTTTACATATCCCCACAAGAAAAAAATCGAGTGGTGTGATGTCAGGAGATCGCAGAGGCCATGAAATCGGCCCCCCGCGGCCAATCCAACGACCATGAAATTGTTCATCCAGGTATCGCCGCACAATCGTTCCCCAGTGTGGCGGTGCACCATCCTGTTGAAAAATAACATCTGGTTGTCGTTGTTCAAGCTGCGGTATAGCATAACATTGCAGCATGTCAAGGTACGTGATGCTATTCACCGACTGCTCTGTGAAGAAGAATGGTCCAATCACTTCATTGACAGTCAACGCGCACCACACATTGACCTTTGGACTGTCTCTAACATGTTCACGGACTTCATGAGGGTTCTCTGATCCCCAAATGCGACAGTTGTGTCTGTTCACACGCCCGGAAACATGAAATGTTGACTCATCTGAGAAAGCCACTTTATCCAAGAACGTGTTGTCCTCATCAATTTTGTGCAGAATGAGCTCCGCGAATGCAAACCGTTGCGGTTTATCGTCGGGCTTTAGTTCCTGAACAATCTGAACTTTTTAGGCATACAATTTCAAACGCTTAGATCGTGGGATTCGCAATTCCAAGCTGGCGTGCCGAGTTGACTTCGTAGGGCTCCGTTGGAACGCATCTCGCAACTTCTCAATGACTTCCTCACTGACGGTAGGCCTACCAGCACCTTTCTTGTGGGCTACGCTTCCAGTGTCCTTAAACTGCTGATACCACCGCTTTATGGAATCCTTTCCAGGAGCAGGTTGTCCATATTACAAGCGGAATTGCCGTTGAACTGCTATCACGGATTTCTGCTCATGAAACCAAAGAACGCACATTGATTTCTGCTGCATGGTCGCCATTTTCGCGTTTTGTGTTCCTACGCCAAACAGTGCTGCCGCCTGGTGGTGATAGTGACACCTGACAAACTGTTTGAGTTGTACTTTTCAATGATGTTCACAAGAAGTGTGTACATTTCTTGGTTAATAAAATATTCAGTCAAAATGTGCTTAATAATTTATGACCACCCTGTATATTAAAAAGTGAATGATAGCATAGTTACAAAACATTAAAAGAAGAAAAAAAAACAAAGGCTAACACGGGTAGATTCGATTTCAAGATCTTATGGTTCATACGCCACGATGTTACCTGTTCGGCTGCCGCTGTTGTGATGACACAGACTTTGAAAGGGATTTTCTCGAAAATAAGGCCAAGTTGGAGGCTGCAGACTTGGTTTTTCGAAAAGGACATATCAGGCTACCATCCTACTAAAGAGCATCAAAAAACTCGATTGTTCGTTGGGGCCCTCTCTTTGTAAGTGCTTCTGTAATTATCTGTGAATAGGCCTAAACTAAGGGTACTAAATCTTAAGTGCGTTTCCTAATTTGTACCTTAAAGTAAAAAAAGTAATAATCTATGGAAAATGTTTAGTTGAGATATTACGTATAAGTGAAGTTGTGTGTGTATGTGTGAGTGTGTGTGAAACTAGACTTGGAATTAGCTCTTATCTGGTTTGTGGCTCAGTCAAGGCGTCCTCAGCTGATTGTTCCGATGAGGGGGTCCACGGGCGGCGGCAATTATTCCTTTTAAATCTGGCAGCCATCCTTTTAAATCCGGCAGCCTTCTCCATCGGCATGGGTCTTACTTCTTGGGCATCATGATACAGGTTCCGTATCTTCCTATTTCGGCGGGGAGAATATGGTGGTCGGGTGATGGGGTATTCGTTCTCCAGGTTGAATATTTGTGGTCCTTGGGTCTCGTTCCGGGGAAAACAATAACATTTTTGAATTTTCTAATCAAACTCGAGCATCCTATAATTTCCAACTTGAGCAATGCTCGCCATGTTGCCATTGTCAGGCCATAATCACTACCCTCCAACTTTTACTTTCTCTCAGGTGCCTCTACAAGAATTTTTCATCTTTACCCAATCATGATGTTACTTTCTGGTCATACAACATTCATCTTTTTTATTTCTTCCTTGTCAATCACTTAGGATGACACCTTCAGAGTTATTTACCTTGCTTGTCCTTGTCCTTCGAATGGGTCCAATGTAAACATGTGTTGCTAAACCCTATATCTGATTTCTGTCTGCTTTTCCATCTGATACTTCTTCATTGTTCTTAACGGATGTGAAATTATAAACCTTTTTGGAAAAGGTGACTTGTGCAACTTTTAATTCGCTCTTAAAACCAATTAGAAAAAATAATTTTCAGAATATTATTTAGCTGACAACTCGTTCTAATTCCAATTCCAGTATTTCTTTTTGACATAAAATTTTAGCTTCATCCATAGCCATATAAATATAGCTGTTTTCAGTAATGTTCTGCTGACGATCCAATTTTCATTTTTAAATATTATAAAATAATATTCCATAAATTCCGGACTCTTACATCTCTCCCCGTTCTAAAACATGACTTCCTCCTAGATGTCGACTTGTACCCAATGTTGATTGAAGCTTGCTTTTCTGTTGATGGACGAACTTGATCGAGCAACCAACTCGATAAGTGTATCAGATTCCTGTCTGCTTACACTTAATAACTACAATAATTTGATGTAATAATCTGTTCTTTCTATAACCTAGATCTACCACCAATATATAGATTCCAAATAATAGATTTACATAAAAATTATAGTTGTGGGATAACTTAATCTTAAATTTAAAGAGAAATCTTAATTCCAATTACATTAAATCAATAAAAGTAAAAAGGATAATATATTTTTTAGTTCCTAGTATCCCGATATTTGCAATGATAAAGTAATATGGATGCAGCATGCTTTTTAATCAATACAAAATACGAGAGTTGCTATGTGATCATTCAAAACAACATCTTAGTCCACTGTTCATGTAACTCATGAAACTGTCCATTGCCTTTAAACACTATAATAAACACTATAGAGTTCACTATATTTTAATGTCACAATAATCACTCTATTGTTTGTTTAAATAATATACCTTTGTTTTGTCGATGTACAAAAATGGATTTATTGTAACATAAGGTTGTATGATGTCGTCAAGAAATTGTTAGTACGTGTTCTTTAACAGCGTTATAAAAATTAAAACAAAAAAAAAGTCAATGCGTGGACTCGAACCCAAAATCTCGTGATTCGTACGCTCAAACGTTAACTACTTCGCTGCTCGCCGTTGTGATAAAACATCTACAGTTGTCGAGATGCAGTTTACACTGGTAATATAAGACAGATTTTAAAAGGGATTTTCTTGAAAATAGGGCCAAGTTGGAGGCTGCGCACTTGGCTTTACGATAAGGGCATATCAGACTAACATCCTAACAAAAAGCAACACTTGTTTTGTCGATATCGCAACAAAAGTAGATATATACCTGGTCACTGTCTATTTAATAAAGTCCTGTGTTGCTCTTATTTCAGCATTTCTTTCACGGTCAGATGTCCTCCTCACTGTCTTTGTTCACCAAGGTCACTGGATTCTGATGGATGTGGGGTTGGTAACGTCCTCTGTTGACTTATCAGTTACTCAGCTGATAGGATCAAAATTCCTTCATAGGTGGTTTCTCCCCTTGGAAGTGACATCTGTAAGGAGCTAATTAATTTCTAGTCTTGGCCAGCAATTATCTTCTTTGCAAACTGTCGGCTCATACTCAGCCACAACTGAAATCGGTACAATCTGGTTAGGCCATCTGCATTCGTATTCGTTGTCCCAGATTTATGTTCAATGGTGAATTCGCTGCCAATTTCGATGAGGGATCTCTCAAAATAAAAATCCACTTCAGTGGCTTATGATCGGTTTGCAAAACGCAACTTCTGCCGTGCAAATAAACTCTAAATTGCTTCAGTAAATATACTACTCTCAAACATTCTCGTTCTACGACTGAGTAGTTTCTTCTTCAATAACACTGGGCAACAATTTTTTATGAAAATCATGTACCCAAAACCAAAGTGATCTTTTTATACTAATTCTGTATTGCTGAAAACGAATATCATGACAAAAATTCTGAGTTGGCTACAAATATTTAGAAAATGTCATACCGAAAATCACGCTTTTTGAATGTCATAGCATGCATTGTACTTGCCTACAGGTGATGTCTCTTCATCTTTCTCTTGTACTGAAGGTCAGGAGCATCTCTACTGACTGCCCAGCAGTAGTCCACCAACATACTTGCTGACCATTTGCCCTCATACCGCGTCTGACCAACTTGAAACTGTGATCTCTTTGGCCATTCTCGTTGAATATATAGCAGGTCTCTTGCAGGGCTGTCCCATTCACACAAGAAGCAGCTGTACTTTGTAAAGCCCAACTGCAGACCAGTCAAAGTGATGGTAGTATTGTATCATCATAAATTCATATCCAAACAGGTATTATGTAACCATACCTCTCATTAACCACAGCTATCATATTAATTCTCAAAGTCTGTACTTATTATAAGGGATGTATACTGGTTATATAGCTATATTGTAGTATATATAATATATAATATCATTGCAAGTATATAATATTTATGCAAGTGATAATAATTACTGATTTTTCTATATATGCATTATACACTATATGATCAAAAATATCCGGACACCCCTCACAGATCATCGATTGGCCCAATGTCACATGATAATGACTTGCACATCATTTAAATAGCTTCCCACACCTTCAGACACAACTCTGCTTGGACATTGGCAAGAATGGGTCGTTCGGCAGAGCTCAGTGAGTTCCAACGTGGAAGCATCTTTGGATGTCACCTATGCGGCAAGTCCGTGCGTGACATTTCCAGCCTTCTTCAGATACCCAAGTCAACAGTAGGCGATGTCATTATGAAATAAAAGACCCGAGGATCAACAACAGTTCAACAACGAATCGGTAGACCCAAGAAACTAACGAACAGACACCGTCGAGTGCTTCGTCGTGTCACCCGCAGCAACCGGAAGTCCTCGGCGGAAAAAATTGCCACAGAGTTTCGAAACGCCTCTGCAAATGATGCCAGTACCATGACAATTCATCGGGAACTGCACACGATGGGATTCCATGGCCGTGCTGCTGCCCACAAGCCCCACATCAGCAGGGTCAATACCTGGAGAACGCTTCTTACCTGAGTGCATAGAGCCCACAGTCAAGTTCGGAGGAGGAGGAGGAGTCATGGTGTGGGGCTCATTTTCATGGTACGGACTGGGTCAGCTCGTTCCTGTGCAAGGAATCATGAACTCCGACCGTTATCTGAATGTTTTGGACAACTGTGCACTTCCAACGTTGTGGAAATTTTTTGGAAACAGGCCATTTCTCTACCAACACGACAATGCTCCGTGCCACAACGCGAGGCGTGTACAGCAGTGGTTTGCGAACTCAGGGGTCGAAGAAATGGGTTGGCCGGCACAAAGTCCCGACCTCAATCCTATAGAGAGTCTGTGGGATGAATTGGAAAGACGCTTGCGGGCCAGATCACATCGGCCAACGTCTGTACCTGAACTGATTCTCGCTCTTCGGGAGGAATGGAGGAACATTCCAGAAAGTACCTACCAAAATTTGCTGGAAAGTCTTCCCCGAAGGGTGGAAGCTGTGATTCGGGCAAAGGGATGTGTAACGCCCTATTGATTTCCATGAAATCGTGGCTAGAGCACAAACGTGCATGTGTCCGGATATTTGTGATCATATAGTGTATATAAAAGGTTGAATAAGTCATACCACGTAGCAGTCGTATCTCAAAAACTATAGCCAAAAAATAAATTTGGTTTTCATATTTGTGTTCAGGACACTTTTTTAATCCGGATTTGGCTATTTTTAATTAAAGTACATTTTCACTGTTGACCAGTGTATTCTACTGGCATATGCTATTAAATGTTCTTTTCCTTTGAATTTCTGAGAGAGTACTGCACCTTGGGCATAGGAGCTTGCGTCGGTAGTGAAATGGATGGTTGTGAAAAATCCGGACTCTTCAATATGGGTGCAGTAGTCAGATTCTGTTTCAATGTTTGGAAAGCGTTCTCTACCTCTGGGTTCCATTCAAATTTGACATCTTGCCATGTTAGTTTGCTTAGGGGTCTGGCAATAGAGCTAAAAGATTTTATATGGCGCCTGAAGTAGTTTGCTAGTCCTAGAAATGACTGCACATCATTAACTGTTTTCGGATGAGGAAACTCCTTTACTGCTGTGATCTTAGATGGATCGGGCGCAATTGAAGACCTTAGTGCAAAAAGGTTTTATGTCCATATTTTCTTATTTTGAGAAAATTGAGTTTTAAGATTTCATTACGTGCCTTAAATATTACTAGCGTATTTAAATTTTAGATAGATATATGAAATAAAAGTATATTCTTTTAAGAATATAAATCCGGTAGAATACTTTACTTAACCTTATTATTTTATACTATATTTTAAAAAGTAAGCACTTGGACTTAAGTACTTTTTAAGAAAATTGTTGAAAAAGTCCACAAGTCAAGAAATGAAACGTGTTACAAATTATATACGAACCAAAATATTACAGAATAATTATTATTTTGTAATATTTTGGTTAATATATACTTTGTAACCCACTTTAATGAGCAATTATTTATCATTAAACTTAAGTAGACACTAAAAAAGTGTTCAAGCATGCTATGTTCATTCCCAGTCCTCTGTTGGTTCATCTTTCTTGACATCGCCTTTTAGGTTTTCGTAGAATTGACAGGTGCTTACGGTGTCCTCTACAAACTGGAGGAGGTATTTGATGTCAATAAGCTTTGCTTGCTTAATGGGTATCAAGCCACCATTATAGGCCGGCTTTGTTATTATGTTGGACCTCCTTGATATGCCTTGCTTCCACAGAACAGCAGAGTTGAATGAGCCTGTCATCGTTTCTCTAGTTTGTATCTGACTGTTTATATTGAAGATAACAGTCTTGACTTTTGCAACTGGAACTGTTTTTATTTTTGGCCCCAAAGCTGCCTTCCAGTCTTGAATAGAAATGATGATATCCTCATCTCGAGCTTCCAAGTTGGCCCGGAGAGGAACATTCAAAAAAGTAACATGATAGGGTCGTTTCTTGTTACAGGCTTTGATCAGACTGATCCATTCATCAGGTGTAGAAATTTTTTCAAGCTTCCTTTTCTTTTTTTCTATTACTGCAAAGGATCGATCAATGGGCATCATAGAATGCCCTGGGATGGGATAGTTTATTGTAATCGACTGGAACATTCCTTTTGCAGCGATATTGTCCTGATAACCATATAGGTATCTGTTTTTGTTTTGGCTGTAGCAGTTGTCAGCAAGTATAGCGAGATGTTTATGCGTCTCATTCCTGTTTTTTAGTATGAAGTTATTCAGACAAGTTATTACCTCATTAGGTCCTTTTTCCTCCATATTTTCTGCATACAGGTAGCAGTAAGTTTGTTGAGTAATCAAATCAATAATGCCAAAATTATGAATCCACAACTGTCTGCGATAGTATTCACCCGCTGCGTTTGTCACTGGAATAGGAAGATTCTTTTCATAATCCATGCATATGACCAAATATTCCTCAGGTTTTTCAATTTCAAATCTTTTTATCTCATCATGAAAAACTTGTGCTTTCCTTAAGTGCAGGTCATGTTGAATCTGAACATTTTTCATTTTGGCTTTATCTCCGGACAACAGTGTTATTTTCTTTTCTACTCCAAATTTCTCACATATTTCACAAAGATCCGATCTTGGACTGCCGAAGCTGAGGTTGAACTCGGTGTTAAACACTCTTCGGAAAAGGCTATTTGAAATTTTGTGCTCAGGATATTTTTCACTATACTGTTGATGCAGAGCGAGAAAAGATAGATGAGACCCTAAATATTTTCTAACCTTCTGCTTCTGTCTTGAATAATGACTTTCTTGACTTGGATAATTAGATAAAAATTCACGCACTGCATTAAGAGTCGTCTCAGGCGTTCGGTTTGCTCTGTTATCATGACGTCCTCTTTGGTCTTCTACAGATTTGGAGCATCCTAAAGATGTCACTTTACGTCTGAGCCGGGAAGCCTTTATGTTTAGGGGGGGGGTCCTAGAAATTAAGACGTCGACTACTAAGGTCATTTTGCGCCTTTTACACAAGTTATATCTGTACGCAGCCCGGGACAAACACAAACATCCATGCCCACGGCGGGATTCGAACCCACGGCCAGGCGGACTCGAGAACTAGAAAGCCTACGCCCTAGCCCTCTCGGCCACTTATGTTTAGGACTGCTAAAAACGCAGACATGCACAACTGAACAGTACGTCCACCAGGACTCACAACATACTTGAAAACTTTTCTGTTGTATCTACGAGTAGGTGAAGTGTTCCTTGGTCTAGACTGAGCTGCAGGAACAGGCTGAGTACATCCACGCAAGTAAGTGTTTTGGAGTGATGGCGTAGAGAGGGAATGAAATGACCTGTGCAAATTTTCTGATTCTTCTTTGGTAATCTTCTCTATGCAATGGCATCTAGAAAAAGGAATTTTCCTTTGCCCTTCGTAATGCTTCTGTAAAGGAAATAATATTAAGCTAGTAATAATGCCGTTAGAAATCATGTCTAAAAGTAACACTTAATATAGCTTTATGCTAAAGTAACATGTCATGAAAACTACTGGATCCTACCATATTATGAAGAGGGGGTGGCCGTGGCCTGGTTGTCTCGTCGGTTGGCTTGCTAATCGATGGAGTTCAGCAACTTCAGGTGCGGCCAGCTGCTGGCTGGGTGACGGCCAGGACTTGAGGGCCACTGCTGGCGGGACAGCTATTTGGGGCACGGCTGTTGGAAGACCTTAGTCTGACCCATTTGCCAAGTGACCATAGCTGGTTTTCCAGCAGTTGGTGACAGCCGCTGGTTTGTTTGTCCGCCAGCAGCTCTTCCATCATGAAACCCCCCGTGCTTCGAAGGGCACGTTAAGCCGTCGGTCCTGGCTGCTACTGTCATCTCGTATCAGTCGTTATTTACTGGGATGGCGCAAAACTCCCTCTGTACTAGATACTAGATACCATATTATGAAAATAGTAAAACCAACGATCCTATCTGAGTATCCTGGCTGCATAGGATAAAATAAATTACACAACCATTATACACTTTTCATTATTATAAAAAAAACTACAGTATCATAATACTTATATTATATATTAGCCAGAATAAAACTTTTAGAAAATACTATATACCTAACACATAATATTAAACTCGATATAATTCTCACTAAAAAACATGAGGGAGAAAGTCGTCAAAAGCTAATCATTGTACACGCCATCCATGGGAAAGATTCAGCCGATTCGCACCGGTTCCGAAAATTTCGTCTGTTCGGACGACCCGGTTCATATAATACAAGATTCGTTAATTATATAGATAAGCGTAGAAAATATTTATTGTGAAATATTATTGTCTGTACAGCAATCCCGTTGTTACATTACTTTCTATAATGTAGAATCAATGTAGAAAGAATAAACAGAAAGAAAAGAATAAAAGAAAATCTAAAATAATAAAAGGGAAATGTGAGTCCACAAATGGTAACAGAAAACGAGTCAGGACCCTCCTCGGCTCAGTGAGGTCGAGACGGGGAGGTGTAACAGAGAACACAGGAGAAAAAATCAAAAAACGTTTATCGGAAAACGTTAGTTGCATTATGGTAGAAGCATTAATAGGAATTTTTAAAACAAAAATGCTTGTTGATACGGGAAGTAAAGTTACATTATTGTCAGAAACAATGATTGATACATTAAAGGAAAAGGGACATATAGTTAAAGCTATTAAAAAACCTAAACTAGAACTCATGGGAATCATGGGATGTGGATTTTCTACTAAAGGAGCGTATGAGGTAGCTATGAAGTTAGATGAACGAGATTATATGATTGAATGTTATGCTTGGGAGAAACAATGGCCACTTAAATGTGAAGGAATTTTGGGTCAAGATACGTTTGTGTCTCGAAAACTTGCTATTGATTTTGAGGAACAAGCTATTAGAGATGGAGACAATAAAATATATTTTGTAGATGATGAAGTGGATTTAGACAATAATTTTTTAACCTGTAGGAAGAAGGTTGAGAGAGATTATATGGAGATAGTGCCAGTGCACTTGAGGAAGAGAGTTATTATTCCTCCATTATCTGAAATTGTGAGCGAAGCAGTAGTGAAAGGAAAAGGGTTAAATGGGAGAAAGGGCGTAATTGAAGCCTATGATTTAAGAATACCCGGATTAAAGACTGCCAATGTATTGGTAGAGGTGACAGATAAACATACTGTACCTATTCGAATAATAAATTGCTCCCAAGAAGAATTAATTCTAGATAAAGGGAAGAGAGTAGGAAGTTTACAAGAAGCAGAACAACCCCCTTATGTTATGAATCATACTGTGACAAACCCCCCTCCCTCTTGATACGGGTTTACCACCCCAGCATAAACAAAAACGTGAGAGGTGGGCTTATCTAGGTTCTGGAGTGTCTAGAGGTGTAATGTTGGCAAATAATACGCACGGAATACATCAAAAAACAACCTTTTTAATACTCAAGACACACATGATCCAACACAAAGTGAGGAGCTCCTCAAAAACCATTAATACTCATTAATATATATTTACATAACTCAATATGCACTTAGATACCAACTAATCAGGTTATTACCGCCAAATACTAAATCAAATAAAGAAGGAGGAGACTGGGCTATTGCTAGCTTGAGCAGCCTGCTTTACTTAACGGACTCAGTGACAAACTTTTTGGACAAATGGTGACACCCTTCAGAAGCCGGTAAACGTTCAGAAGACATTATGTGGTCCCTTTAAGACATTTATTCATATGAGGGGGAACAACTGTAACCCTCTGGGTGACACACATTGACCGCGGTTTGCACTAACACACCCTTAGTATCCTGCACCACGGAGTGGTCTATAAAGCTCAATAGCCCTTAACAGTCCCACCTGTAGCAACTCGAGACACTGAGTACCACCTTCTTTATAATAAGCACCTAAATAACCTTCTTATACTCTTAATATACACTAAATAGTTAACTACATTGATTCTTCTCTCGATAAAGCCATTTACAACAAGAGTATATATAGATATGGCAACTTAAAGATGCCCTCTGTAGCGTTTAAAGCGACACAGTTTCACAGGCCCAACTTGGTGAGAAGCGAATTCTCAGTTTCAAAATCACCACACTGCACATGAATTGTTGACTGATGATTCTCTTCAAGCCGCGTCAAAATAATCATGACAAAAGTACTCACCACACGATGTCTTCAAACAATTTGACTTTTTACCATCCATCCAGAAAGACGGCAACCAAGCCGCAGCAGCATTTGAATCTATCGTCAAGCCCGACGTACGCCAAGATGAACCCACGCTCAGGAACCCCAAAAAACAACAACTTCAAACAGTTTCCTTTGTCACTCCTTGCACCAAAACTGGTTAAGAGAGCTCCAATTCGGCACTTCTAAGCATTCAGCTTAACTCAACCACACCAAACAAACATCTCTACCAAAAAAAACACAATAGTTCCATATTTTTACAACAAAGCTCCCACTGGATGTCAACACTGCCTTATCAAGAAAACAATGTCACCCTAGCACACGCGATCTCTGTTGCAACCAACAACTCCTTGTAACAGCGATCGTTTACTAAAAAAAAAATTACAACAATGGGAACAACGAAAAAGGCAAAGTGCCATTTCAAAACAAATATTAACATCATTTTCAAAATATTTTCCCCAACCCACAATTAACCCGTAAAAATTTCACTATATACTGAAAAGCAATATTTGGACATAATAATAAAATAAAATAAAAAATAGTCCTCTGCCGAGCCGTATGCGCCAAACTGACATGGAATGTCACAATACAATTGAGATACGGGATGAAAAAACGAACGAGCCATTAAATAGAGAAGAATATTTAAATCTATTTAAACTAGATCATATGGAAAGGAAAGAAAGAGAGCAACTTGAGGAGTTATTATGGAAATTTAGAATCTGTTTTGCACAGAGTGAATTTGATCTGGGATATGCACATGCTTTTCATCACGGTATAGATACTGGAGATGCGAGACCTATTGTGCAAGCACCGTACCGTATTCCGTACGCACAGCGAGGGATAATGGATCAGATTATTGACAATTTACTGAAAAATGATGTAATTAAAGAATCAACGTCTCCATGGGCAGCACCCGCCCTCTTAGTTAAGAAAAAGGATGGAACCTTTAGGTTCGTTGTTGATTACAGGAAATTAAACAAGGTGACACGCCTTGACATTTTCCCTTTACCGTTGATATCGGAGACTCTCTCGGTGCTAGGTAAAGCTAAAATATTTAGCGTTTTAGATGCAGGGATATTTTCAGCTAGGAATAGAGGATGGGTATAAGGCTGGATTTGTAGTCCCAGGAGGTAAATATGAATTCAAGCGATTACCTATGGGATTGGCTAATTCACCGAGTGTTTGGGAAAGGACTGCAGAACACATTATTAGACAGATAAAAGGGAAGTTTGCACTTGTCTATTTAGACGATTTTTTGCTTTGTTCAGCTGATTATTTACAGCATTTAAAAGACCTTGAGTTCCAATTTGAACGCATAAAGGAGGCTAATATTAAAATGAAGCCAAAGAAGTGTCAGTTTGTGAAGTCAGAAGTCAAGTTTTTGGGCCATATCGTCTCTGAGAGCGGTATTGCGCCAGACCCTAATAAAATACACGCAGTAAAAGAATTTCCTAGGCCAACTACAGTTAAAGTACAATCCTTCTTAGGATTAGCTGGATATTATCGTCGACATATAGATTCGTTTAGTCATATAGCTAAACCTCTTTCGAATCTGACGAAAAAAGAAGTTCCATTTGAATGGACAGAAGAAACAGAAGCTGCATTTCAAGCTTTAAAAAATGCTCTTATTACAGCACCAGTTTTGAGGAGCCCAGACTTCTCTAAAGAATTTATTGTATCAACAGATGCAAGTGATTTGGCGCTTGGAGCAATTCTATCACAAAAGATAGAAGGGGAAGAATTTCCTATCGCGTATGCGAGTCGTCTCTTAAAAAAGAGCGAAATAAACTATAGCACAACTGAAAAAGAGTGCTTGGCAGTTATTTCTGCTGTAAAACAATTCAGAGTATATTTATAGGCAAAAAAAATTTGAGATTGTCACAGATCATCGACCATTGAAGAGGTTGTTTAATATAAAAACACCGGGTCGAGGCTATCTAGATGGGGGATGACGCTCCAAGAATTTGATTTCGAAATAATACATAAGCCAGGACGCATACATGGCAATGCTGATTGTCTCAGTCGTGTAGCCATTGGTGCAGTCACGGAGTATGAACCAGTCATTTCTCGTGAATTAATTGCAGAAGAGCAAAAGAGAGATTCAGTTTTAAGCCCTATTATTGAACGATTAAAGTCCTATGGTTCAATGGACTCTGAAGGTTATTTTCTCGATGATGACGACATGTTATATAATTTAAAAGAAAGCGCTTCTAGGAGAGAGAAATGGGAAAGAGTAGTAGTACTGGAAAAATATAAGAAATATGTTATGAGATTGTATCATGATATTCCAATGAGCGGACACATTAAAGCAAAAAGAATGAGAAAGAAGGTAAATAAACAATTTTATTGGAAGGGGATGAATAAGATATCCAGGAATATTGTCGTAATTGTGAGAGTTGTCAGAAGAAAACCCCCCCCTCTGAAAAGGAAGGAGCAGCCTTTTCAAAAATTTCCAAATGCGGAACAACCTTTTTATCGAGTGGCTGCCGACCTGGTGGGTCCGTTTCCAATATCTGATAGAGGAAATAAATATATTCTTGTATTAGTCGACCATTTTAGTCGATATTCGGAGGCTATTGCACTCCCTGATCAGAAAGCTGTGACGGTAGCGAGAGCGTTAGTAGAGACGGTGTTTGCTCGTTATTCGATCCTAGCACAATTACTCACGGATCGTGGAGCGAATTTCACTTCAGCATTAATGAAGGAATAATGCAAATTATTGGGGATAAAGAATTTATTTACTACAGCGTATCATCCGGCATCGAACGGAGCTGTAGAACGCTACAAGAAAACAATGGTAGCAATGTTGAAGCATTATGTTAATAAGCAGCAATGTAATTGGGACATTTCTTTGCCGTACATTAGCTTCCCTTACAACTCGACTCCCCATAGTGCAGTGAAAGAAATACCTTTCTTTTTATTCTACGGAAGAGAGCCTACTCTACCGTTAGAAATACTAACGACCCCCAGGCGTGTAATCTATGATTTAGACGACAATTATGCTCATGAAGCTGAACTTAGACTGCAAGATGCCTACGAGATAGAGAGTAAAACTCTCGAGGAGCAGCAGCAAAAACGAAAAGGTTATCATGACCCTAAGCAGCGACCTTATACCTTTTAAGTCGGTGATTATGTTTATTTGCACTCACCTTTAGTCAAAAGAGGCTTAACGAAAAAGTTAGCTGGCAATTTTAAAGGACCGTATGAAATAATGAGACAGTTGTCTCCAGTGAATTTCATAATACAAGAGGTCAATGGACATGACAAACAGTTGGTTCATACCAATAGACTTAAACCAGCATATGGAATGCAAAGGCAAATAGAGAATCAATCTTCTCAAAATTTTGAGTCTGAACATAGACCAGAAACAGAAACAGAAAATCCTCACCCTCCTAATGACAATTTTACGTATTGGCATAGGAATTTGCAGATACCTAGAGATAATATTGTACCTCCACACCCCGTGGAACCAATAAGATGAGAGGAACCTGTTCGGAAAACCTTGGATAGAGAAATAACCCAAGGGAAGCAGCGAGGGGAAGAAATAAACACAAAAATGGAGAAAATAGAATAGATATTAGAACAAGTAGTGGGAGATATGCAGGACATAAAACAGGTGGGAATGCAAGTGAAAGAGATAAAATACAAGATGGGAGAACAAATAGGAGAAATAAATGAGACTATAGCAGCCTTAATACAGAAGAATAAGGAG
>JAHWFO010070217.1:535383-606076 GCA_023313115.1 Rhysida immarginata | reverse complement strand
TCTCTTTACAATCTTTAGAGGGACATTAGGCAGTTGATTACGAGTTCTACGGAGAGTTTGATGTTTTTGAGAGTTTGTCTAGAAGGATGGAGGAAGATGAGATGAACCATGAAAAAGTCGTATGTTGTTTTAGAGTGAAACACTTTCACTAGAAAACTATCTTTAGTTAGAAACAGTTTATTATTCCCTACTGAAAGATCAATAAAAAATAACTATTATTATGATTATTGTTATGATTTAAGCCGACGAGGAAGAAATTACTCCACCCCAGCCACTCATCGCAGCGAACAGCGAGCGACGACGGAAACAATGAGAAGATCGGTTAATGGTGTGCCTCTTTTTCTCATTTTTCATATCATAAAGGTCACAAAGAACATTAATTTGTAGATATAGTATTTTGTTCTATTTAACTTTTATTTGTGAAAAGAGAGTGAATCATTTATCCAAATAAAATGCTTAAGATTTCATATACAGTGCCTGAGAGGACAACTATTTTGTAAAAATAATTGAAAGATTTTTTAAGGAATCTTTTGTGAAATAGAATAATGTCAATCCTAAAAGTTAAAGAATTTAATCTTTAATATTATAACTGAAGTTGATAAAAGTAGAATTCAGATATTTTGATTATTAAAAATGGAAGAATTTATTATGAAAGAGAGTGTAGCAACTTAATAATCCATTCTGATTAAAACTTACCTTTTGAAGAATTTATATTACATTAACTGTACTTATTATTATTATTGTAGAATAAATGTGTGTTTTTATAATTAAAACTCTCGTTCCAATTGTTTCTCCAGACATAATTTTCACAACAATAAAATCCCCGGTGCACTTTCACGACCGGGTCGGACCAAAATAAACCTCGGCTACCCATTCAACTATTCAGAACGGAAGGGCGGGCCAGACCTCAGCTAAAATTGGTGTTTTGAAAAGTGGACTTTAATGGCGCAGACGACTGCATTAGTTAGGGCTGGGTACCCATACATAATTTTCAATAATAATCTAAATAGAAAATATAAATTTTGTGTTAATATGTTTCTAGATCTTTAATATACTAGTAAATAATAAACAATTTCTAATTCATAACACTAAGTGCTTCTGTAATTATCTGTAAATAGGCCTAAATTAAGGGTATAAAATCTTAAGCACGTTTCCTAATATGTCGGACTTATGTTTCCAAATTTGTACCTTAAAGAAAAGAAATGTAATAATTTATGGAAATGTTTAGTTTGAGATATTACGTATGAGTGAAGGTGTGTGTGTGTGTGTGTGCGTGTGTGTGTGTGTGTGAGAGAGTGTGCGAGTGTGCACGTGAAACAAGGCCACAAGACATGGAATCAGCTCTCATCTGGTTTGTTGCTCGGCCAAGGTGTGCTCAGCTGATCGTTCCGATGAGGGGGTCCACGGGCGGCAGCAATTCTTCCTTCTATCTCCAGCAGCCATCTGGTCCTTCTCCGTCATGGTAGATCTTGCTCCTTGGGCCTAATGATATGTGCTCCAGGTTTTCCTCTCTCTCTCTCTCTCTCTCGGAGGGGACGATACAGTGGTCGAATGAAGAGGTGTTCCTTCTGCAGGTGGTATATTTGTGGGCCTTGGGTATCATTCCGGGAAATAACAATTACTTTTTTTTCTAACATGAATTTTTAACATGAATTATTCTAATCGAATCAAACTAGGGATCCTATAATTTCCAATTTGAGCAATGTTCGTCATGTTGCCGTTGTCAGGTCATAATCACTACTTTCCAACTTCTACTTTCTCTCAGGTGCCTCTACAAGAATTTTTGATCTTTACCCAATCACGATGTTACTTTCTTGTCATCTGACATTCGCCTTTTTAAAAGCTTTTTATAACTTTGCTGTGTTAGTTTGTTTAGGTCAAATCTTGTACAATATTAAACCAACTTTCCGACAAGCTTGGGAGCTGCAATTTGACACACTTATGCAGAATCGATGACAATTTATGATAAAGAAAAAAATTTTCAAAACGGTTCATTGGTTCATGTTCTAATGGTACTAATTCATTACTACGAATTGATTGTTGTAACAATTGGACATTTCGTTATGGCGAGAGGTAAATGTATCTATTGTTTATTGTTGCAAAATTAAGCTTTATTGTTGCCACTAAATAAAGCATTATAAAAGCTTGGTTTGATAAAACCCTTTTTACATAATCTTGTTTATTTTTTCCTTGTCAATCACTTAGGTTGACACCTTCAGAGTTATTTACCTCGCTTGTTGTTGTCCTTCGAATGGGTCCAACGTCCACATGTGTTGCTAAAACCTATATCTGATTTCGGTCTCCTTTCCCATCTGATATTTCTTCATTGTTCTTAACGGACGTGAAATTATAAACCTTTTTGCAAAAGGTGACTTGTGCAACTTTTAAGTCGCTCTTAAATCCAATAAGAAAAAATAATTTTTAAAATATTATTTAGCTGACAACTCATTCTAATTCCAATTCCAGTCTTTGTTCTTGACATAAAATTTTAGCTTCATCCATAGCCATATAAATATAGCTGTTTTCAGTAATATTCCGCTGACGATCCAATTTCTATAGTTAAATATTATAAAATAATATTCCATAAATTCCAGACTTACAAAGGTGTTTCAGATAGAGAACTATATTGAGTGTTTACGAGCACAAGGCTCTAAGGAGCATTAAAGAACCGACTGTATTTGTGCTCTGTTAGCAACATAAAATTTTGTATTTTCTTAACTGATCAATATATTCAGTATTGGAACTGCGGCAGAGTCTAGCAGGCATGGTAGAAGGAAACCTGAACTTTCTTGATTGAAAAATACCTTACTATGGAAGGAATTTCTTTTATGAGCCAAACCTTTTATCACTGGTAAATGTCTCTTGAGCAATGGTGACCACACGTCTTGATGAAGTAATAAATTGTAGCAAATTTTACAGAGAGCCTTCACTTCATTAAAATTGCCTGCTTCAGTAAAAGTTTTCATTTTTTATATGAGGCTTTTTGTAGTAATGTTTACATAATGAGTTGTGGATAACAAATGAAGGGCTTTGATAAGTATAGTCTTCTTTTATCGAAAAAAAAAGTCGGCCGTTCCGGGGTTAATATTATAAACCCAATGCGTAGCAAATTTGGACTGCCCTATTAAGTCGACTAGCAAATAGCTGTGAGGCTCCTTCATGGCTTCTTGGAATGTTTTTGTCAGTAATTCCTTTCTTATCTGGTTTGCAATGCCAGTGTCCTGATTTGCCCTAGATTCCATGGAGATTATTTCATAGATCAGTGTCATAAGAAAAATGTACTTTGCATTTAAGCTCATTGTTCTCATGTTCCTTAATTGAGAGAACAAAGTTTGCTTGATAAAGTTCACTAAGAATTTAAAATGGTGACTATAACAGGTGTATATATGCCTTATTAATTCAGAGCTGCATGAGATCGTCCATAACCAGGAGGGCATCCTGTTTAATTTTATGAATCATTTTTGCATCTGGTACATCTGCGTGATAAGTAATGTTTGATAGCTGTAGCTCCTGAATTTCATAAGGAATTACTACCCCATAACAATAATATATATCTGAAGGAATTGTATCGAATAAAGAGTTTAGAAACGTTAGTAAATTATCCAATAAACAAGTTTTTCTGCTGCCAGTAGCCCCTGCAATAAGATTTGCTGTGATCTCCATACTGTCACAGTGCAGCAAGGTAGAGTGATGTTCAGTTGTAAAATGCAAGACTGACAAATGATTAATAAACTCCGTGGGAGTCAATCAGTCTTTATAAAGAAGTAATCGTGTATAAACATCCTGTAAAGTAGACTTCTCATGTGTGTCCCTCGAGCATGCGCACACGCAAGCACAGACACACATAAACAGTAACCGTTTCTTTATGGTTGGAAAACAGTGACAATAATCCAACAATCTCGGTCTAACAGACGGCGAGTTCCACAACGCAGCTTACTAATTAATTAATAATAGCTCAGCTTATTAATGAGGTGTAGAAAAGTGGTCACCTTTGGAATAGAGTATAAAATGTTTTGGAGACACAAGACACTTGCTAAAATATGTTTGCAGCACAAGAAATTCCAACAACCAGGAGGTCATAGAAAAATATTCTTTATTGGTACTTTTTGAAATACAGAGAAGAATGACCAATCGTTATAATTCTGCTCAGAGGCAGTTGATAAAAGCATAATAGCTAGAATAGGTATGATGGTAATACTACAATTTGATAGACTACAGTTTGCCTTTAAGAGTACAGTTAATGAATATCTTCCTAAGAATGTAAACAAGAGAAAAAAGTTTAAATCAAATGATAGAATGTTAAATTACATTTAGTAGACTATATCCGCACTTAACAACAGTCTTTAAACTATCTTTAAAAACATTAATTAAATGTTAATCGGAAAAATTAAATTCACTAAAAAATTTTGAATTTTTAAAATTCTGACTTCGGATTCTTAAAGACCATCAAAATATAGAATAGGAACGTTTGCAGACCTACTCTCTATCTCTTTGTCTTCATTGATAAAATTGGGTTCAAAACTTCCATAATTTCAGGGCCTCTATCTCCTAAACGGTTGGATCAATTGAAAAAACACCAAGAATAAAACATTTCTCGAATATCGTGTAAAATCTGAATATACCATTAAAAATAGGGGTTCCTATTTAAGATTTCAAAGTTCCCCCCTCCCCAGCCCTTCTCACATGGGGGGGGGGGTGAATTTTTTTGTGTAAAATACAAAAAACAAGAAGACAATCAAAATAAATATGGATTGTCAGACTAAAATTCAAAAAATAAAATCGTTTCCATAAAGTATGAATGACCTTTTTATTAGTTGTCACATATTCTAAGAGTGTGCTGCTGCTATTGCGAAATAATAAAATGAGCTATTTTTAAATTTGGCTCGAGAAATGTGTAGTTACCAAGGTCTGAAATTGAATACCATGCAACAAAACATCTTAAAATATAATAAAATATTGTAAACATTCCAAGGAGGAGCTTTAGCAGTGAAGCAACAATACATTTATACATGTATTAACAAGAAATTACTCCTCCGAGTATTATAAGGCACTTAGAAGACCCTGTGGTAATCTATTTTTATTCCTTTATCTGCATCTTTCCCATCACCAAGTCTTTAATCAAAAATTGATATTCTCGAACGTAGTGCGTAGAAAGTGTCAAAAAAGCAGGTATCTTCTTTCCTTTATCATCGTTTCCGATGGAATGACATATCACACGCCATCTCCTGCAATTCTGACCCCACTGGAAGAATTAGGCCTAAAACACCACATTAATGTATATCTTGTCTAGAGGAGTCTATATATCGAAATTCACCCCTTTACGTACCTATGTAGCACCGTAGATTTCTTGTCCTCTCTGAATCTCCCCCGTAATTCCGACCCCCGTGTACAATCAAAACCCAACTAACAAGGGAATCCCTCGAACATGTATGTCATAGATTTCCACCAAATTGAAATATGTTACTCATCTGAAGCTACTATAGATGCTTGCATAACAAGAAAGCACGAAATTTTGTTTCTTTCAAAATAAACCGTGAAAATGAAAAAATTTGAGCACACATAGCCATTGTAGCATGCTAGGAAGAGAGTTATCGGTTCCCGACATGCTCAGCCTTTATCCAAAAGAGAAAACTGTTTTGAATAATATTCCTTATCCTCAAAAGTAATGAAAACTAGCCAATCCCCAAAAAGGACGGTTCCAGTAATTAGGTAATGAACTAAGGCTATTAATTAAATCTAGGCCCCTAAAAAAGAATTTACCTGTGCATAAGCTAATGATAAAAGTTAAATCCTTAATCGGTCGACGCTGACAGATTAAGTTCAATCTCGGTTAAAAGCATATGGTAACAAAGAAATTATTATTATTATTATTTTTTTACTTGAATTCCCCTTTTTTATTATATCAACTAAGAAAACGAATTGAAACTATACTAGTTCAAAATAAAATATTTCTTTTATTACAAAAGACAATGATGAGTTGATAAAAAAAAATTCCAATCACAAAAATATACAAAGAAAGTGCTGTTATGACTCCTTGAGGAGGCGCTTTGATTGGCTTGAAGGACTCCAACAAACGGAAACTATCCGGCAAGAAAGATGTGGAAAAAGACAGGTAACGAAAGACACCCAAGAGTTTGGGGATTGCGAGAACATCAAGTTGTACACCACTCGCCACCGGAGCAACGTGGATGATATGTAGTGGGCTATGACAGCAACTACTCGACGGGAAAAGACATTAAATATTTGTTTGGAGACGAAAAAAAATGAATTAAAAAAGATAGGCAATTAAAATTTTAGAAAGAAAATAAAAGAAAACTTGGAATTATCGTTTTACAAACAGACGAAAGTTTTTCTGATACAAAATCCGAAGGAGATTCCGAGGATTAAGAATTTTTGGCAAAACGGGGTGGACGGTCCCCGGGTAAGTGAGTTATGCAGAAAGCAAAGAAAAGGAACTTGTTTGAGAAATAAAAAAAAACTCGAAAAGCAAAAATGAAAAATCACAAAAGGCTAAATCACGAAAATTAAAAGAAAAGTAAAAGATATAGAACATGGAAGAAATCAGATAATATACAGTCATAAACAAAACAAAAACAAATCAAAAAATTAACTAAAGTAAAGAAAATAAGAAATAAATTAATATAGCAATAACCTCAGATTTTCCGGGAACCTAAAAGGGAAACACGCTAAGAAATAAAGATAAACACATCAAAGGTGAGACTAACACAATCAACAAGCATGGATATATTCAAGAATGTAAATCACGAAGTAGACTTGGAACGTACATCGGAATTGATGACAGAAGATAAATGATAACCAACATGTAGAGAGGTCTTGTAAAAAAAAACAAAGAACAATGGCGAAATAAAAGTACAGAATAAACTACTGGAAAAATAAAAGCAGAAAACAGTGCCATAATAACGATACATAATTGTACGGAACCGAGTACCAAAAAAAAAAGATTAAGCTTTTTGTCAGTTGAAAATCCAAAGTAGCAAATAAGTTTTTTTTTCTTCTTCTTCAATTTCTTAACTTCGATGTGGACTGTAGACGATACTCGAAGGTGAGATCCATCTTCGGTTCGGTCGAGTCAAGTAAGAATGATCAACACAAAGAAATTATTGGAATGCTCTGCAACAATCGCTACAAAAGCCATCAACGCAAGCTGCTAATGTAGGAGCTAAGGCAACGGCCATCAAACTAAGATCTTGGATCGTGAGGTTTGAATCATGTTCCATAAGAGCTAAGTTAAAGTTACAAAACAAGACGAATATGATAGGAGCCAACCAGAAATCACTCAATGAGCAATATTTACCCTTTTATCAACAAAGGAAGAAATCGCAGTCCGGCAACGAGGGGAACCCCGGCTCCATTACCGAAGTCAAAATCAACTTTGTAGTAAACTTGGACGAGGCGTCTTATCCATTTTATTCAAAAGGTTGGTCCTCCATTCTTCCGAATTTAAAAACCATGGCAATGATGTGTTGTTTCGTCGTCTAGACCTATTAACTGTCTAAAAGCGGACAATTCTGGTTAAGAAATTCATCAAACATTCATGGCAGGAAATAAAAACTCTGTAGAACAATAACTTGGCAAATTCATTGCCAATCTAAAGTGATGGGGCCTTTCTGCTTCCTTTCCTTAGTTGATGTGGTGCCGATACCATCTCGTTTGTGACTGACCCGGAAGGCAAAAGAAAACTGTCGAAATCTAAACGAAAAAAATCACGAGACTAAAAAAGACTCGCGCTAAGGAAAAATAAAATGCGGGCGATGCTCTAAAACAAAGCAATTTCCGTCTAACAATGCAATACAGCTTGTCGTAAGAAAACGTTAACTGAAACAATCTAATGAATAATAATAAATATTAACTGGAGATACGTCTCCAAGCATAGGTTATGTTTTTTCAATTGAAAAATGGAAGGAAAAATTCTGCGACCCAGATTCGAACCAGGAACCTCGACTATCATGGCCGATGCCTCTACCAATTGGGCTGTCGCAGACACCACGGACAGCCAAGCTGTCTCAAGGTGTCTTAAAGACAACCAAGTTGTCACGGTTGAAAGCCCAATGGGAGGCGGGAACCTGGCCCGCAGATCGAGAATTTCTCCACTCCAAACCATCAGAAAAATAGGTTATGATTTTTCAATTGAAAAATGCATGGAGACGTATCTCGAGTTAATATTTATTATTATTCACTTGTGAGTTCATCAACTTTCTGATGGTTTGGAGTGGAGAAATTCTCGATCTGCGGGCCAGGTTCCCGTCTCCCGTTGGGCTTTCAAGCGTGACAACTTGGTTGTCTTTAAGACACCTTGAGACAGCTTGGCTGTGCGACGTGTCTGCGATAGCCCAATTGGTGTCTAAGAATTCTAAGAAACTTGAAACGATGAGCTGACGCAAAAATTCAATACGACACAAATATATCCAGAAAAAAATTCCCAAAAAGCTTTTGATACTAAGAGAGCAAGTTCTAACTCCCAAGTATTAAAGAATTCGCTTCCCAAGTTCCAAAAAAAAAATTTGGTCAAGAACACGTCATGTCGACCCTTTAGTTAATCATCAGCAGGGGGCCAACGTAACCTCATTACAACTAGGGAAAATGAGAGATTCCTTTTAACTTAACGATTTGCTTATAGGTGGTATTGATTGAGGCAACACCTCCTAGAAAGATAGCCAAATAACTAAAACATTATGCAAGGTTATATCATCATATTTCGACCATCGTTGATTATATTTCTACCAATAATAACCACTTAATTTGGTCGACTTACGATGCTGCTGTAACGGCCAATTTGGCGTTACAAAACTTTTCTTCCTACTCCTCCTCCCCCCTCTTCCGGTTTTCTTTCTCCAATAATTTTTCTGGGCTCTCCAGCTCAACGTGACGAAATCCATATAATAAAAGATTTATGACGTCCTTTGAGGATAGGCTATCGTCGACAAAATGAAGGAAACAATGATCAAAGCAACGGTGACCTCAACAAAGGAATAAGCTTCATAATAAAGAAGAAAGCTGAGGTTAAATTGACGACAGCCATCGTGAAAACATGATGATGAAGATGGTCGTCTACGCAAAGAGATCATTATCCCAAAGCGCATTTAGATTGCAAATCATACGTCTCTCTCCCGATACAAGTACAGAAAGATATCTGGATTGAAGACAACGATGGATGAAACGATAAGAATTTGGCGCTATTATCAACGATGACTGATAATTGACAATCTCGTCAATAAGACGAATGTTTTGCCCCACTTCGGTTACATGTGAAAAGACTTTCCGGTATTAAGCCAGTATTTGGGCCAAGCTGTTGAAAATTAGCTTTTATCAATTATGTTTGTTTGTTTATTCTTGTTTCCCAGATCAATCAACTTTCCTCACGAGAGAAAGTGGCTCATGCCGGAGTGTGTTTGTCCCGCAAACAAGTCATGCATTGTAAGGACAGCAGTGTCGCCGAGCACAGAAGCACAGTTGGTTTTGAAACTTCGAGAACACTTCATGCCGGAGTGTGTTTGTCCCGCAAAGAAGTCATGCATTGTAAGGAAAGCAGTGTCGCCGAGCGCAGAAGCACAGTTGGTTTTGTAAGCGTTGATATTAAGTTTAGCGCAGCAGGACTCTCACTAATACCCTCAAAATCGTGTGTTTGCGATTTTGAGTCTCCCTACCCTTACGCCCCATTATTCTTAGAGTAGAAATTAGTTTTCTCTTCTCTTTCTTGCTGTTGTCTAAACCTTACATCCCGGGCTTCTGAAGGAGCGTCTAGACAAATGATATTTGCGGTTGTAGTTCTTTGGATATTTGGACTCACAGCTGACTTCTAATTGCTGAGAAGTAAAATACGATGAAATAAACTTAAAAGGAAGAAAATATGCCAATGATCATAATTAAAAAAGATAAGTTTGAATTAGTGAACTTAAATATTTACCTGGTGGCTTTACGCGATGTTCTCGGCCGAACCTGAAAGAAGAAAAAAGAGGTTTATGTCGTGCGGTCAATGTTAGAAGGAGTAAGACATTCGAAAGAAGGAATTCAGACAGTCCTGAGAGTACTTACCTAGACTGATCCAGATGAACTTTTAAACCTTGAACAGATCTTAAAGCACCTAATTAATTAAATCTTTCAGAACTGTCTACCAAATATAATTTTTTTTTCTTTTCTGAACGCCTGGTGGCGAAAGAATGGCATTACTAATTAACATGAATTACAATTGATGTGTGTGGAAAATACAGCGAAGTACTCTTTCGGTGAGATTCTGTAAGGTCCGCTCTTACAAGATTTGTATTATAGAAGGCAAAGAAAGAAACTCTAAAAAGAAAAGAGAAAAGAATTATTAAAGGCATATGAATCTTCTGATGCAAAAACCATGGGAAGACATCCTCATATATATTAAGAGAAGAACGAGACACAAGAACCCTGGAATACAATAAATAATAAATATTAATTAAAAATACAAATTAGAAAAAAAAATAAGGTATAAAAAACAATGAAAAGCATTGTGGCGTTTGCCATTTTCTTAACCCTGCTACCTCCATTTCCAGCAGTGCTTCCTCCTTTACTTTCAAAATTAACCAGAACCTAACCTGCCTCTCTCACAATCTAATTTACCTGTTACATTGCAAGGTATGCCAGAAACAGTATGTCGGTGAGATAGGCAATACCATACGTGCCAGATTTGCCAGACAGAAATTCGACATCCTTAGCAATGCTGACACCCCTGTCGCTAAACACTTTAATTCCTCTGGCCACTCTTTACAGGCCTTAGCAAAGGCACCATTCCCTCATTACCTTTCCCATGTCCCCTTCCAACTTCAGCTATTCCTTAATTTGTCGCAAGCGCTATGGGCCCTTTTCTTCTTTCTTTATCTTATCTTATCTTTTATTTCTTCTTTTCAATGTTCTTCAATGTCCTTTCATATTTTTTTTTACCTTTGACCCGATGCTCTTACATGTGGGACTATTTTACAGGGTGACTAGCGACCGGGAATGGTCAGGGAATTTTTATTTTTTAAACCGAGTACAGTCAGGGAATCATAAAATCGATAATTTTGAACAATGTCAATAATATTCTTTCATGACAGCCCCCTTTTTTGTCTACTAATAATCAGGAATAATTTTACGTAATCTTTTTGCTAGGCACCCTATCATTCTTAAACGTTTTTATAATTTCACTTTCATATGTTTCATCCTATTACATTTTTCTCGCCGCCCCCTTATTATTTCCTATTTGTCCTCTGTCCTGTCCTATCCCAACAGTTCGTCTAATTAATCTCATTTGTTCTCTTCTTGTTTGTCTGCCAATACCGTCTAACTATTCCCCATGCAAACTATATATAAATCCGTCCATTAGTACTACTTTCATAACTTCAGGATAATTCTCTAATATTCTATTTGCTTTTAGAGAATTATCCTTTTTTGCTTTGATAAAGGATAGGCTCTATCCGAAACGTCAGCTCTTTATTTGATTTTTTGGTTTTATTTTGATTTTACCTATATATTTATTATTTTGTTATTTGTTAATTATTATTTTATTTTTCAGTTGTATTTATTAACTATTTATTGCATTCCAGGGTTTTTGTGTCTCGTCCTTTTCTCTTATAAATATCTATTCATTACTTTTCTTTCAGGAAGATCTCTGTACGGAGGAGCGTCGCGGGAATCAAGATGTCCGACCTCACGCATTTTTGACCGTTACACTGCAACAATGTATGATGTTTCATATGTTTGGCTCTTTTTTTAGGAGGTGTTGGCTGGGGCGTGACAAGACAATACTACCTAAAGAGAAAGCCTGGACACGGAACGTCATACAGTGTTGCATCACCTACGGTAGGGTATTGTTAAGTGTTATTTTTAATCTACCAATAATAAGCCTGAAATTTGTCCTACCATTGGTGATGTAAGAATGATTGACTTGTCTGGGCTCAGGCTTTCTCTCTAGGTGGTACTGGGCAACACCACCTAAAAAAAAAAAGCCTGAATACTGCATCATCAATCGAGGGCTGACAACCCAATCTTTATTGTTTACAACAAACAAAAAAAATGTCATAATCGTTTTTATTATTTGTTGTAAACAATGAAGGTCAGCCTTCATTTGATGATGCGGTCAGCAGGCAGTGAGGAGGCCTTGTTTTTTAGGTGGCATTGGGCATGACCACCAAAAGATAAAGCCTGTGCATTGAAACTTCATACATTGTTACATCATCATTAGATGGGCATTTATATTCGTATTTCAACCAATAAAAAGTCATAACTTAGCTCTCCTAATGAGGATGTAACAACGTATGAAGTTTCAATCAGAGACAAATGAAAGGAAGAGACTGGCAGTGCCCTATTCATCTCGCTGAGCACTACTGGTGCCATCGGAAGTGCAGCAGGCGCCCTGTTGTGAATGGCAAAAACCTAAGGCGGCCTATGTTCTCAATGTAATTTCAGCTGTTTTTGTAGATGATTTCAGGAGGTATTAGTAAGCATAACCTGTTTACTGATTTTTTTAAATAAACTTTATTGCATTAACTAACAATAACGTATACTGTTAATGACTTTCAATAGCTGATTCAATGCCTTACGAATTTTTAAAAGAGCACGTACAACTCGCAACTCCTATAGTTATATTGGATGCTTAGCCACAGACAAGTAAAAGCATAGATGAAGAATAATGAAGAAGCAAAGTTATTTTTTCATCCATGGTGAAAGTAAATGAAACTAGAGGAAGGATGAATTTATTTTTTCAGTCTAAACTGATTTTTATTATTAAAAAAGTTGATTATTGTAACTTACATGTAATCAATTTTTAATACCTAGCAAAGAATTTCATTTGTATTGCTAAATAAAAAGTAAATTTGAAGCCTCTTCATATAGCATTACCAGTGGAGTTTCGAAAATAGCTTCATTTACACAAAAAATTTAAATTCATTTATTCTTCATTGATTTTTAAATATAATAAGTCGTGAAAAGACACTGCGTATATTTTCTCCACTTATTTTTTCTGTCAGCCGCTTGGTTTCATGTTGATATCGAATATTACAGTATGTGATAACATTAAGTCTAATAAGTTGAAGCACATGATCGTCAGAAGGACTCATTTCAAATGAATGGTGAGTTAAATTAGTGAAAATATTAATTTTGTTTTCGATTATAAAATGTAATGTTTTTTTTAGAATATTGATAGGCGTATTCAAATTCACTCCTAATGATTTTTTTCTGAAATTTTGCATAGGCTTACTACATCTTTCGATGGTGTGATAAGGCCTCTTTATTTTTTTTCACAATGAAATTAAGGTTGTGGCAGCTCTAATATTGCTCTTTCAACGCTTCTTTACATTGAATGCAGATTATAGATTTAATTAGAGACCTAGAAACAAATCCTGCAATATATTCTACAACCGAATCATAATATTTATACATGAATTAATGTTTTGTGCCCTGCACTCAATTTTAACCTGGTAAATTTAATGCCAATCAATTTTGTCATCCTTTGGAAATCTACAATGCAAATGTTTCACTTTCTAATTTTTCATTTAGCTATGAAATAACTATTATACATGGGTGTTTGAGCTTGGTGCTTATTTCTTGAGTGACAAGTTATTTTGTTTTTTTTAATGTATTCATCACAATAAAAACGTTTATACTATGTTTACTGAAATGTCAGTTAGATGTTTATATACAATGGAATCAAGCCAAAAACTGTGGACACAACTATAGAAAGAAAAATAACTCCGAAAACACTATTCCACATAATAAATGTACATCTGAGTCATTAAAATTTATTATGTGGAATAGTGTTTTCGGAGTTATTTTTCTTTCTATAGATGTTTATACTTTATAAAAAAATTTAAAAGCTGTGTAACAAAATTGTTTTTTAAGATAATAAAAAAATGCAATTTTAATTTTTGTTAATCTGATAATGGAATATTTGTAAAGGCAGGACATTTAAACTGGAAGGATATTTAAAAGTTTAATTGCTATCAATAAACAAACCTAACATAATTTATCAAATATTAGCTAATTGATTTTAAAATATTTTAAAATTTTTAATTAAAAGGAAATCTGGTAACGTAAAATACTTTTGAAAAGGTACTTAAATTGTTTTTTTTAAACAAAAAACGAAAAGGAAGAAATATTTCTCAGTTCAATAAAATAATCAATTTATTAATTCAAATATTGTAATAAGCAATTAACTAATAATATAATTACTTGTGAACTGAAGTATTGGATCTTTTAAAAAAAAACGATTTGACCAATATGTGAGAATGTGGTCACCAGTTAGTATTAGAAAGGGAAATTACAATTTGTACATCTCACACAAATCAACAATAATTTGGATTATAATTAGTGAACTGTATATTTTATTTTATTAACTTTCAAATTATAATTTATAAAAGAGAATTTTCTTAGTTAATTGTTTAATGTAATCTCTTCCTCCTTTTCCATTTAAACTATTTTTTTTAAATTAATGTTTAAGAATAACTTTATTTATCACAAAATAACTTTTTATCGGATGGGCTGATTCGGATAATTATTTTTGGTTTAATAAAGCAAGTTTTTCTGGTGGTTCCATAATAAATTCATCCAGATATCTTAGAAAGATATTATAAAAATAATTGTTTGCGATTGATTCACATACATTGCCTCCCGCGATCAGCGTCTCTTGCCAATCCCATAAGGCACAGGCGAAGGCACCACTAGAAGGGAGGTCACAGCCAGTCTTTCTTCATTTGTCTCTGGTTTCAATGCACAGGTGTTATCTCTTGTTGGCAACGACTGGGGCCTGTTATTTCATTGGCCCTAAACTGGTATATCAGTGCCAGAAGGGGTAGGACGTACGGACTTAGAATGTCTGTGATGTATGGCAGTAACATAAAATTCTGTCGAAGCAATATTAGAGGTGACCTGAACGCATATCCGATACACCAAATGCCGCTGTGTCTGTCCACAATAGAAAGGGTTGTGCCCTCTGCCCTCAACGCCACACATACTCGAACACGATGGTCATCGGAGGTCATGGAGAAGCGGGACTCATCACTAAACATGATGCAAAGCCATTCGTCTTCTGTCCATGCCTTCTGGGCAGGGCACCACTCTATATGCAGGTGTTGGTGTTGTGGTGGTAATCGCAACCGATGCAGGGGCAGTAGGACCCGAATCCAATGATTGTGAGTTGTCAAGACACTGTATGGTAACACACGGGATGTTGTAGAGTCTCCAGTACATGTTCGCGGATGGCAGGTGCTGTTGCCATGGGGTTCCTTAAGGTTTGGAGCACCATACGACGGTACTCTTTGGGGTGGTGTTTCTTATTTAGGTGTCCGTTCCATTTTTGTGGGGTACTGTATGCACACATTTAATATAAATCAGGAGACAATTAAGCGACCTGATTTATTTGCCAAAACAGTTGTGCAAAGGGCAAAAAATGCACACTGTCGTCGACCCGAACCTGCACGACGTGCATGGGTGCCCTCATATGACCATTGATTCCAACATCGGGCCAATGTCACATCCGAATGGCCCACATGCCTGGCAATTGCACAATACGAGCAACCAGCCTCATGCAGTCCCACAGTGCGGTCCCTGTCAATTGCTGTCAATTGGTAGATAGGATGTCTAACGCGTCTATGAGGTAACGCGGGTGCTTTGGACAGTACAGTAATCCTCTCTGAATGGCTTGCATAACTGTTGGACTTTCATAGTCTGACAAGGTGGTGTTACGAGGCATTGTGTTTAAGTTGCTTGTTTACAGCCATTTGAAAGTTTTTGTGGAGGCAACCCTATTAAGTAATCACCAGTGTCATCTATTGAGTGATTAATCACTGCTTTGTTAATTTTTCTGCTTGAAAAATGGCATTAAGTGATGCTGGTCCTATACTTATGGGACAGCTTAATTTCTATTTTTATAAATTCTTATTCTTGTTGTTGTTTGTTTACCATTATTTTCTTTGGAGACAATAAATAATAGAATAGAATGTATTGATTTCTGAACTAGACACTAAAATATGCATATCTGATTAAATAATTTTATTCTTTGAGCGTAAATTTGTTTACAAAATAAATAATTGAAAGTTAATTATGACGTCATTCATGAATGCTTGCCGCTCTTTGCTATATACAGGAAGTGACGTACTCTAGGGAACTCGTTTGTCTCATTTCCCTTAACTTCCATAGCACTCGCATGCGAGCATACTTCGAAAACATTAACGATCTAATCACAAACAAATATTTCGAAATATTACCAATCGATAATGCCTAAAAGGTGTATTATAGGTGGATGTAGTTCCACTTATGTTGATGGCGTTAGTTTTCATCGTTTTCCCGCTGATGAAAAAGTAAGCTGAATCTGGAATCGTTTTGTGAAATTTACGAGGAATGATTGGAAGCAACATACAAAACATAGTGTAATATGTTCACGGCATTTTAAATGCGAAGATTACGAATCTTCGCATGTTATTGCACCGTTAGTAAATATGAAGATGAAAGCATCTTTAAAATCAGGAGCAGTGCCTTCCGTTTTACGCTCAAAATTGCCTCAAGATTGAGTGAAATGGAAAAATCAAATAATGGAGAATCTTCGTTACAGGTCAGTAACTGTTATTTATGCAATTATTATTTATTCTAAATATTGCATATGTAAATTCTAAGATTACTGAATAAAACCGCAATAGTTTAATGTGCAGTGTTTGGGATGATTGATATAGGGATGCGATGCAGACATGAAATTGTTTTATCGATTTCTATTATTACTAACTAATTGCTGTCCGTTCGGTGTGTGTATGTTTATTCCATATTAACAACAAGTTAAAAATAAATAAATAAATAAATTAATTAATTAATTAAATCTTATTCCTTAAATAAATGAAAGGTTGATAAAATTCGTGTAATTTACATAACGAGAGATAATTCATTGTTATAGGTTTGATAGAATATGGATTATCCTCAATCCCAATTATTAAAAACCTTCTAATATCAGCTGCGGCCCTCTGAAAAATATCATCCCTATATTAGATTCAACATTCTCAATGTTTTAAAAAACATTATACTGTAGTTTTTTATGAAACATTTATGAACTATTAAATTTTTGATAAAATATTGCATCATAGTATTGTTTAAATATTCTATCATGTCTATTATAAAATATTTATTGATATACAGGGAATGACATTTTCTGAAGCAGAAATGGAAACAAGCTTGCAACTTAACCCTGAACAACACATTCCATTACAAGAGCAAATGAATCAGGTTATATGCAGTATTTATAAATACATTTAAATTGTTTTTATAAAAAATTACATGTTTATAAATTGTTTTATAAAAATTCCATTAAATCTAATAAACGTTTTCTCTCAAAGGATACAATAGAAGTCACGAAAAGGCAAGAATATAGTAAACGTCACAGAAATTGGATGAAAAGAAATCGAAGACAAGTGAGAATATTTTTTATCATTTATTAACATTTTTTATTTTCAATTGCCTGTTTCCTAATATTCAAATAATTTATTTTTTATAGCTGATCAATGAGCTCCTTGTAAAATCATCAGACTCATCACAAACATGCTGTGATATTTTAATAGTGTGTATATTTAAATAATTGTTTGCAAAATAAATAAAGATAAGGGCCAGCAGTGGCTTAAATAAACAAATAGCGATATAATCAAAAAAATATACAATCCATAGCATAATCGATTCCCAGAGAAAATTAATCGATGATTAACAATAAAAGAAAAGCATTGTCGATAGCCAGGGGATACATAAAGACAGGGTACTTACGTTTACGACGATCTAGACGTGAAGACTTGCAGAGACACATTCAGCATATGTGTTGTAATGAAGGCTCGATCCACGATGCCCTTCATTCGAAATACCCACCTTATAGCTTCCTTCGCGTCCAAGGGGCCATGTCTGAAACAGTCACAATCCTTCCGGAATGGATGCTGTTGACTTCGGGACTCTCATCCTCGTTGATGGGCGTCAATCTACGATGCACGTGGGAAGGGGGGGTAGGTGCACAAGTTACAACATGTTGTAATTGATGGATGTCACAACTTCCCCCTTCCATGATGATGTCTTGAGCACTCAGTGCGACTCCTTGGACGCTCTCGGTCTGAATCGTCATGGCGTGGCCTCTATGGAGCTGCTGGTAATCCACTCTGGCTTTGCGGCGAAGGTTATACCGGTTCTGGCCTCCGACATGGTTGTTAACAATTGGTGGGGTCGCAGGTTTGGTCGGTTCTCCCGTGCCAACTTGGGGTTCTCCTCTTGCCTCAGTCGGGAGAAGGATGAAGTGTTCGTCAACTTCATCTGCTTCGTCTATTTCGGGATCGTCTTCCTCATTCCGTTCTGGTCTGGGTGGTGTCCTCGATCTGTAACGAGTTCCCCGGGATCTCATGTTCCCCCATACAGCCTTAAGTCTATCAACATGTTCAACCTGTTTTTCACGTAGGCCGGACCCTTGGATTTCATAGTTAACATGACTCAGTTTTCGAGTTATGCGGTATGGCCCCCGGTATTGATGTCCCAGTTTATTTTTTCCTTTGCTTTTAATTAAAAGAAGAACCTTGTCTCCCACTTGAAATTCCTTTAGGTGCCGCCCCTGATTACGCTTCCCAATTTTTAAGTCTCTTCTTACGTTGCTCTCTTGATTAGGGAGGTCGCGAGCGAATCTCAGTCTAGTCGATAGTTCGGATTTGTATTTGGTAGGGTCAACGTTTGTCTCTTCCTTAATACCCCCTTCCCATGGTGTACGTGGATCAAAGCCATATAGCAGGTAGGACGGAGTATCCCTCGTATTCTCATTGTCCGCGGTCCTAATACTGAAGAGGGCTGCATTGATAAATTCGTCCCAAACATGAGGTTTCCCGTAGCAAAGGCGCCTTAGCGTTTCAAGAATGCTTTGGTTAGCTCTTTCGACGAGATCGTTGGAGTTCGGACGATATGAAGTGGAGCATGTGTGATTGATGCCAAGATCCTATAACACATTTTTCATTACTTCAGACGTGAAGTTGGCTCCCCTATCCGATATTAATTCTTTAGGGACACCGTAGCGGCAGATAATTCCTTCAACGAAAGCCCTGGCAACTGTACTGGCCTTCTGGTCTTTTAGGGGAAATGCCTCAGGATATCGAGACATTACATCGATACATACTAATATGTATTTGTTGCCATTTCCTGTCTCTGACATGGGACCGATGATGTCAACCGCCACTTTGTCAAAAGGGCACTCGGCCCTTATTCCTTGTTGAAAAGGAGCCGGTCCGTTTTTTTAGTTTGCATTTCTGGCATGTCTGACATGCATGAATGTACGTGTCAACATCCTTTCCTAGCGATGGCCAAAAGTAGTGTCTTTTAAGTTCATTTATGGTTTTTGTTATGCCTTTATGACCCGCTAATTTATTGTTATGGGCCATTTCTATGACAGGAATTTTCATGTCTTCACCGACGCACACCTTGCCCACACCCCGATCTCTTACCCTCTCTCTCTTAGACTGTCTCTTGGGGAAATATTTCAGAATACCATTCTTTAATATAAATTCACCATATTCCCTAAATTTCTTGGGTGTTTAGTTATTTCTAGTTAGTGAATTGTAAATTTCACTAAACATGGGATCGGTAATTTGGGAGGACCCAATTATCCCAACGATTATCATTAACTACCCAATTATCATTAACTACCTTAACGATCCCATTACACTCCCTCACGGGAGGGCGGGAGAGGAAGTCAGCAAGAACATTGTTTTCCCCTTTGATATGTGAGATCTGGATATCGAACTCCTGGATCTCCAACGACCAGCGTAAAAGGCGCTGATTCATGGCCCCAATGTTCGCTAAGAAAGAGAGAGGCTTGTGATCGGAGAGTAGGTGAATCGGAAAACCCAATACCATGGGTCTAAATTGCCTGAGAGCCTGCACCATAGCCAGCAATTCTTTTTCAATTACTGAATAATTGACTTGGGCTTTATTCAGTTTGGCGCTGAAGAACGCTATAGGGCGAATGCCCTGGTCAGTCTGCTGTTGAAGTACGGCACCAATGGCCTTTGCTGATGCATCCGTGTAAAGCAGGAAGGGTTTATTGTTGTCTGGCGGGGTAAGAACGGGAGGGTGCATAATGGCTGATTTTAACGATTCAAATGCTTCCTGGCACTCACTAGACCACACGAATCTAGCACCTTTCTTAGTTAGGTTAGTTAGGGGGGTTATTATTTTTGACATGTTCTGGATAAACGGCCTGTAAAAGTTGGCCGCACCAATGTTAGAACGTACCTGTTTTACCGTTCTCGGGGTTTCAAGTTCAGCAATGGCACTGACATTCCCGGGGTCAGGGGTCAGGCCTTCTCGTGATATAACGTGGCCGAGATATAGGACCTTAGTCATCATTATTTTACACTTCGACGGCTTCATGATGACATTGTGCGACTTAAAAATCTCTAGTATCCATTTTAGGATCTCTAGATGCTCCTCAGCAGTCTTAGTAAAGACAAGCACATCGTCCTGGAATACATGCACGCTTTGATAGAGTTTTTCGTAAAGGAGTTCCGTCCTGTATGACTGGAACGTGTGTGCTGAGTTTTTTGCACCCTGAGGCATAACATGTCAACTGATACTTGCCCCAGGGTGTCTGAAATGCAAAGCATTTCCGAAGTTTAGGGGCTATGGGCAGCTGATAATATCCAGAATTAAGATCTATTACGCTAAAAAAATTAAATTCATGTAAGTTGTTTAAAATGTCGTGAATTTTGGGCATTGGATAATCTAGGGCAGTGGTGACATTGTTTACTTTACGAAGGTCAAGTGTGATTCTTATGTCACCGTTGGTTTTTCGGACGATATGAATAGGGGAGTTCCAGCGAGATCGACTGGGCTCGATAATCCCTGCTTGCAAATACGACTCCAATTTGGTTTTTAGTGCGTTGGGATGGATTTTGGGAATGGGATATTGCCGGACAAATATCGGATGCGATTGATCGATGTCGAAATTTTACCACGACGTTATTTACCCCGGATAACATCTCTATCTCCTCGGCAAAGTTTCCCGTATATTTTTCAAGCAATTCGCTTAACTGTATTTGAATCTCCCTATCAAGATCCCCTTTCTCAATACGATCAATAACCGTATTTTCAGCGAGAACAACTCCTCTGTTTTCGCGTATCTAAACTTAAATTCAGCTTTGGTAATGAAATCATTCCCAATGATGCCCTTATATTTCCGGTCCTTAAAGTCATGGACTAGGAAACGTCGGTTTCTGAAGTGAGATTTACCTATATACACATCAGCTGTAATGACTTGGTTGATAGAACTAGAATTATTAATACCTGATAAAATTATATTTTCAGGGGTGATGGCTACTTTGTCACCTAACTGCCGGACAACTTCATTATGGATGAGAGAAATCTCGCTCCCAGTATCAATAATCATGGGGATAGCCATTTCCCCTATTTTAATATCTAAGTAGAAGAGGTCATTGTTCCCACGTCTAGCCAAGACTTTATTAGAGATTGTGCATGTGGACCGAGTTGTGGCTGCCTGCTCGGTCCTTACTAGTTTAAAGGACAATCTCGGAACAAATAATTTTGACTGTTGCATTTCCAGCAACCCTTACCGTTAGCAGGCCCAACGGCGTTGCGCGGTGGTCCCCTTCTTCTCTCTAGTGCTGCAATTTGCTTCTGCATGATTTCCATTTTTCTTGACTGCGCAGCCAGCTGGTCATGATAATCGGTCAAACGTGCCTCCATCATAGATGTGAGATTTGCAGACATCTGCTTAAATTCTGACCGGACATCAGCTCGAATGGCCTCGGCATTGTTGTTGCATGCCTGCGCCTGTTTAGACACACCTAAACTTTCTGCTTCCGCTGCTAACTTTACAGCACTATCGAAAGAATCTGGCTCTTTCATCATGAAAATCATTCTCATCTCTGGGCGCACTGTGTTTTTCAGTTTCCGGAGAAGCGTGTGATCCTTACGATCATTTAAAGTAATATCTGCCTTCGCCATATGATGGAACAGGAGACGCAGCCTGTTTGCGTATTGCCGGACATTTTCTCCAACCCTTTGCTTAGCCTGATAGAAATCAAGTTCTGCACATTCTAAATTATCATCTTTCTGAAATAACTCTAATAGTAATCGCTTTACCTCATCATAACTGGTAGTTTCGGATAGTATATGTTCGTTATGAGCATCTACGGCTTTACTTTTTATCTTGGACCGGACAACACCTAAAATGACGGATTCCGTCCACCCTGCTAATTGCGCGATCGCATCCACAGCGTCAAAAAACGCTTTTGCGGAGATAGAACCTTCGTCTCCGGAAAAAGTGGGGATAAGATTAGTAAAGCCCACAAGAGAGTCACTTTTAACGACTGACTGAGCTTCACCGCCATCGCCACTAGACATATTTAGTTCGGGCGCCATTGTGTTATTTTAATAGTGTGTATATTAAAATAATTGTTTGTAAAATAAATAAAGATAAGGGTCAGCAGTGGCTTAAATAAACAAATAGCGGTTTAATAAAAAAAATATACAATCCATAGCATAATCGATTCCCAGAGAAAATTAATCGATGATTAACAATAAAAGAAAAGCATTGTCGATAGCCAGGGGATACATAAAGACAGGGTACTTACGTTTACGACGATCTAGACGTGAAGACTTGCAGAGACACATTCAGCATATGTGTTGTAATAAAGGCTCGATCCCTGCCGTTCATTCGACAATCGACAACCGAACAGCGCAGGGAAGAAAAACAAAACGAGCGGTCCGGAAGCTATGCTTCCACTGCCATACTCATCCAGTATTATAGCCAAAATAAATACGCTGAGTTAGAAAAGAAGCCAGATGAACCTGTTTAAGTCATCCACAGGATACGGAGGAGTCCTTTCCTAACAGGACGATAAAGTTGATTGTTGATTGACGATAGGACGTGGAAGAGCTAGGTGATCCAGTAGGGTTGGAAGATGGCCTTTTGGATGTCATCGAAATTGACGTCCAGTATGTGACGAGGCCTGCGATGTCTTAGGAGGCTTCTAAAGGTGAGCGGATGTTCAAGAATACCTGCAACCAGAGGATTGGGATGGTCCTTCATCTTCGGAAGAAGCTTCTTCAGCGACTCTTTGACGTGGTTTCCGATAGTAGGTATACAGAAATCTTCAGCAATGGAAGTATTAGTTGCTATTCTCCTGTCCAGTTGGGCTATAGTCCTCAGGGTGACGTTTTGGAATGTTTGTAGGTCCTTCCATCTGGATTTGCAGGTTGTAGCCCAGGCAGGCATACCGTACAGAAGAATGGTTCGGATTACCATTTTATATAGCAAAAGTTTGCTGTCCACTCCAAGCGAACTGTTTCGTCCCAGAAGAGCAACCAGACTAAACTTCGCCTTCTTGGCTTTGTTGATAGCATAAGAGAGATGTTCGCCCCAATTTAGCTTAGCATCTATCACAACTCCGAGGTATTTATAGTTCTTTACCCACTCGAGCTCCTTGCCAGATAGGAAGATTGGCTTCAGGGGTTTTCTAAGTTTTTTGGTAACGAACATGGCTTTGCATTTATCTACGTTCAGGTTTAACCTCCACTTAGCAAACCATTTCTCACACAGATTCACAGCATTTTGTAAACGAGATATGACATGATCGGGATTTCGGGCACAAGTCATGATGGACACATCGTCAGCAAACAGGTATAATTCGCACTTTGTAAATGCTGGGAAGTCGCCCATGAAGAAGTTGAACAACGCAGGGCCCAGGACAGAGCCTTGTGGAACGCCAGCCTTGATGTCACAAGGGTTAGACATGGAGCAGCCAACCCTGACACGAAAAGTCCTGTTCGACAGAAAGGAACTAATCAAAGCGATCAGCTCGTCAGGAAAGCCACAAGTAATCATCTTGTATCACAGGCCGTTATGCCAGACCTAATCAAAAGCCTTCCGTACATTTATCACGAAAGATAAGACCACCGTATTTGGCGCAATTAAGGGGAGTGTTTAGATCAGCAACAAGCCTCCAGAGCTGTAGTTGACAAGAGTGACCCGAGCGAAACCCGAATTGCTCCTTACGAACAAGATTATTGGTCACGCAGAAAGCATTAAACCTCCTTAGAATAACACGTTCAAAGACTTTTGACATCGTAGGTAGTAAGCTTATGGGCCTGTAGCTGACAGTGAGGGCAGGGTTCAGACCAGGCTTTGGAATCATAACGATGACGGACTCCTTCCACTTGTCAGGGAAGTATCCATGTCTCCAGCAGTCGTTTATGACCCTGGTAATAATCGAGACGGCACTAGGAGGCAAGTTCTTAAGGGCACTGTTTGTGATAGAATCCAAACCTGCTGCTTTCCTGCTTTTAAGATGCTTTATGACGTCGGAGATTTCATTCGTGCTAATAATTTCTTCATGCGTAGGAACACTCTGGGATGGTCCATAGGAGATACACACATCGTTGACAAGTTGAGTATTTGAGCGACTATTGCCCTTCATTCGAAATACCCGCCTTACATATCCGCCTAGCCTTACCCACAATCCTATGCGCGAAGCCACTCTCCTGATTGGCTGCCAGCCGTTGAGCTTCCTTCGCCCCCTGGTGGGCCGTGTCTGAAACAGTCACAATCCTTCCGGGACGCTTGCTGTTGACTTCGGGCCTCTCATCCTCGTTGATGGGCGTCAATCTACGAAGCACGTGGGAAGGGGGGGTAGGTGCACAAGTTACAACATGTTGTAATTGACGGATGTCACAATGCAATGTTTTAGAAAAAGCAGTGGAAGATGATTGTTTGCCAGCAGAGTTGAATGTCAGTAAACGTTCATGCAAAGTCCAAGTGCGGATTAAAGGAAAGGATCAAAGTATTCAGACTGATTCTTATTTAAGCTACCCTTTATCAACTGTGCTTAAAAATTCTACAACAGTGTGTTGAAATTGTGGTCTACCAAACACGATCAACACAGCCAGCTGTTTCATCAATAGAACCATCTTCAGACTATATCGAGCCCATTCATTCATTTTCACAGTGCGATAACTTTCAAATAACTCCCCAAATTCAATCAAGATCCTCAACACCTATTAATGAATGTGATGAATTCAATGGTACTGACCATTCAACTTATATTGATCCTGAAGATATCAGTGAATATCAACTTGAATCTGACAGTAATATTTATAGTGATGTTAGTGATATTTATAGTGATGTGATCACCAATAAGGAACAAGGAAATACAGCAAATACTGATAACATTTTATTAGTTTATGAGAGCAATTTGCTAAAGCTTTTAAATAGATGCAATATTTGCCGCGAGAACAGAATGGTACTATATCGCATCAAATGGGAAACTACATAAAGTATGAAGGTGAATGTAGTGCCTGTGGGATTAAAATGGAATGGGAGAACAGCTCTTTTTTGAATACAGTTCCTGCAGTAAATTTGGCTGTTTCGTCTGCCATTATGATCACTGGAAATTCTCCTCATAAAATCCTTAGAATTTTTGATCCTTAGATTTTTTGATTGTCTTTCAATAAACAGTATAATATACCGAACTTACATGAATCATCAGAGACACTACATTCAACCAATAATACTATCACAATGGAAAGAACAACAAGAACTGTTGATATCGAATATCAGAGCGCCTCAGAAAATGATTACAGTAGCTGGTGATTCACGGGCTGATAGTCCTGGGTTTTCAGCAAAGTATGGAACTTATACCAGCATAGATATGGAAAGTAATAAGGTACTTGATATCCAACTTGTGCAATGTAATGAAGTTGCCAATTCAGTGGCCATGGAAAAAGAAGGATTCATTAGGCCAATGAACTTCTTTGCAGCCAGGATATCGAAGTTAAGCAACTTATCACTGACTGCCACAGTCACATCAGGAAATATGTGCATGAAAACATGTCACATATTGACCACAGATTTGACATTTGGCATGTAGCAAAGGCTGTGAAGAAAAAACTTTTAAAACTATCCAAAGAGAAAGAATGTGAACTGATCAAAGATTGGTTCAAATCCATTGTAAATCGCCTATATTGGTTGGTTTCGTCAACTTTAAATGGAAATGGTGATGTTATCTTGGCGAAATGGTTATCGGTTTTATGCCATATTCAGAATACTCATTTTAATCATGGAGATTATATCACTGAATGTGCACATGAAGAACTACATGCAGAAACAGTTGCCAGAAAAAAATGGTTGCATCCACATTTAAAACCAATGATAAAACTTCTGAATTCACCATCTTTATGCCAAGATGTAAAAATGTTATCTCCAATATTTCAGACCTCAAATTTAGAAACCTTTCTTTCTGTTTATAATCCTTTTGCTCCAAAAATGTTAACTTATTCTTATAAAGGTCTACTATGTCGACAATTAATAGCAGCAATGCATCATAATGAGAATAGTAACCGTAAACAAACCACAAATAATTATGGAGATCCATGCTTTAATATTACTTACCCTAAATATAAACGTGGGGAATGCTCTATTAAAAAAAGAAAAGATCAAACAACTTTTTTTATGCATTTAAACTGTTCAGAGGGGGAAGCAAAATAATATAATATTTAAGGGGGTGATACTTTAAAAGAAACCCCGAAACTTAAGAATGAACGTGGATCGTTAAGACTTTTATTTTGGTTTAAAAAAATGTAATATTTATTTGTAAAATATCAAAATATTCTATACAAAAGAATGTTCTATACAGTATAGTTAATGAGGAATAGGCATTGCGATCTCAATTACAAAAGAGAAAAATATTTCTCGGAATACAATAAGAAAATACTTTAATGTATATTGAATACAGCAAAAAACACTGTAACGAGAAATATTAATCGCTACATGAGTGAATTAACTTTAAATATAAAAAAGAATTGAGACAGACCAATTCCTTATAATTAATAAGGAAAAGAAATTTCAAATTTTTAGCAAAAGAAAAAAAAATTTATTTTGCATTCTGGTATACCAATAATTAAAATGTATATTAAATATATAATACATTAACAAACGTAAAAAATACATATCATGTAGTAAAATAACAAATGTAGTTACTGCCTTCACGTAAGGTAAGAACAAGCCCAAAAAATATCCTGTTGTGATTTTAAAGCTAAAGTCATTTAACAAAAATATTGCGTTTAGAACCCCTTTAACTTTGCAATTATGAAGTTTAAAGGAACAAGATAAACTTTGTAAATACCTTCGTGTAGGCCAGCAAACCAATGAGTTAAGTAATATAAATAATTACTTATCCTGCTCAGATAAGGATAACAAATCCAGGAATCTGCGTAAAGCAGGGGCAGGTAATGGTTTAGTTAGTGCGTCTGCCGGCATGTCGGGGGAAGAACAGTAGGTAAGAATCAAATTCTGAAGATTAATTTCTCGCGCGATGAAATTATGCAATCTCAAGATGTGTCTTGTCCTACTCTTCGATTCTAATGCTCCCAGACATGCTATGGCAGACGTTGAGTCAGTATAAATGACTGTGGGGAAAGAAACAAACTCCCCTTGTCCTAACTCAGTTATGAGGTCCCAAAGACATTTCAGTGACTTCACGCATTCGTTTATAGCGATTATTTCGGCTTCGCAGCTGCTCAGAGCGACTAAACATTGCTTCTTAGATGACCAAGTTATGGTATTTTTTCCCATTTTGATCAAAATTCCAGAGTATCGTTTACTCTGTGGGGTGACACACCAGCTAGCGTCAGCGAATGCGCACAAAGGACCCGTATATGGGGTAAAAACGAGTGATGTGTCGCAGGTGTGTTTAAGATAAGAAGCGACGCCCTTAAGAGCAGTCATATGCAAATGTGTAGGCGATTTAGCATATGTCGACAGCCTAGTAATTGCAAAAGCTATATCCGGCCGCGTGCAAGTCATTACATACATTAAGGAACCGAGAAGAGATTGGTAATTGGTAGAATCGACCGGTTGTGAATCCGCAGTATCATAAAGGTTCACATGAGGGCTTAGTGGCATGGTCTTTGGCTTGATGTCTTGAAGGCCATAATCATGTAGGATTTGCTTTATGTAATGTGCCTGTGACAGATGAATTGAACCGTTCACTTGTGACACATTCATACCTAGCAGATGCTTTACCACTCCTAACTCAACGAGGTCGATTTCTTGTTTCACTTTGTCCATGATGGAGGTTAGGATGGAGACATTTGTTGTTGCTGCCACGATGTCATCCACGTAGACCGTTAAGAGAATGGTGCACCCAGCATTGGTGTAATAGAAAAAACATTCGTCTGCTCTGGATGGAGTGAATTTTAATCGACTAAGAAGCTGACAAAATTTTACGTACCAGCATCTTCCACTTTGCTTGAGGCCGTAAAGTGATTTACGCAATTTGCAGACGTGATTAACTGGCGTTGATAATCCCTTGGGTGGCGACATATATATGTTGTGGTCTATCGGTGCGTGAAGATATGCACATTTGACGTCATACTGGCATAGTGACATCCCTGTATTTGCAGCTATGGCAAACATTAAGCGGAGGGATTCCATTCTGATGACAGGTGAGAAAGTTAACTCATACTGGCTCCCGTAGACTTGTGACGAGCCGATAGCCACCAACCTTGCCTTGAATCTGCACACCGAACCATCAGGATTGTATTTGATGCGGTAGATCCATTTGCTCTTTAAAATTTTGACATTTGGTGGTGGAAGCTCTAAATCCCAGACATGATGAAGCATGAGTGAATTCAACTCATCTTGCATAGCCTCTTCCCATTGATGATGTTGGGGAGAAGCGAGTGTTTGTTCATAAGACTGGGGTGTGATTGGCGGAGTGATTAGCAAGTCGGAGTCAGTAAAATCAGGATGGCATAAGGCGGCACGCTGTTTTTCTGCCTACTCTTTTAAACTTTGTGAATGTCATAATACCGGTTGTGGGACTTCAACGGGTGGTTGGTTCACTGGTGATTTAGACGAACAAACTGGAGCATCTTCCATCAATGTGGTTTCTGATAGAGGTGTGACCACTAGCATGTCCTCAGTATCAGATAGGACCTGCGTTCTTGTCTCGTCTAATGTTAAAGTGGGTGAGATTGGCGGTACGCTCTGAATGATGCGTGGTTCATCAGGCTGTGGTGCTTCAAAGACTGGGGGTTCCATATGAATTGGAAATACCAGAGGAACAGATGATGGATCTGATTTTCTTGTGAACTCTGGAAATACTTTAGGAAAGAAACGCACGGTACGTGCTCGTAAAAATTTGCTCTCATTGAGCGCATAAATAAGGTACCCAGGAGATGAAGCGGAGTATCCCATAAAAACTCCACTTTTGGCGCAAGCAGCAAATTTTGATCGGTGCGACTTGGGTATATAATAGTATACCAGGCAACCAAAAGGAGCTCGATATTTGATGGTCGGTTTCTTTTTGGACCGTATCTCTTCAGGGACTTAGTTTGACCTCGTCTGGGTAAAGAATTTAGATTAAAAACTGCTGTAGTCGCAGCATGGTCCCAGAATCGGTGCGGAACTTTTGACAATGCAAGAAGAAGTCGAAATCCATCGCAAATGGAGCGTACGGTTCTCTCAGCAACACCATTTGACTGGGGGTTCTCAGGAATGGTGAATTGTTGAGATATGCCTTGCTTCATACAGAACTCACCTAGCTCAGCATTGGTGAATTCTGTTCCATTATCGGAACGTATATACGCCAGATTTTGTCCAGTAGAGCGTTGTTGCTTTAATATTAACGCTTTTGGCACTTCACTTTTTGTCGGAGTAGCACAAACGAAAGTTTTTCGTGAGAAGTTATCGACGGCTACTAACAGGAATTTGTTTCCATGGATAGAAGTGGTAGGCATTGGTCCCACTGTATCCATGTGAAGTAGCTGTAAAGGACGTATTGACCGTTGACCTTGCACAATGTTATGAGGGGCGTTGCATAATCGTGCCTCAAGGTATGCAACACATGGTTGGTCATCATTTAATGGCGGCAAAACTTCAAGACAGCGCATGCTATGGTGTTTCACGGCTGCAGTGAGTTTTTTTGATGACGGGTGGCCCAACGCATTGTGAATGTCACTATAAGTGACAGCCATTGAAAGTAATGGGGGGTCTGTTCGGGAAACTGAATGGGTATTTAAGACCACGGAAAGGAACGGGAGGTCCTCCACGTCCCCCTGCGCAGCGATGGTCGCGCCCTTGGGTGAAGTAATGGAATAACCAGTTGGGCCGAAGTGAAGACTGTAACCCTGCTTTGATAATTGACTCATGGAGACTAGATTAAGGCGCACGTTTGGGTCATAAAGTGCGTCATGGAGTTTTAAAACTGCTCCTGGATCTAATAACACGCTTGCCGCACCAGTACCGATGGCAGCAATCGTTTTCTTAGGGTCTGCAGTATGTATCCGCTTATGGCAGCTTTGAAAAGAATCAAAGAACTGTTTTTCTTTAATTACGTGAAATGAGCTGCCCGTGTCAACTATCCAATCCTTGTTTGGAACACCAACACAGTTGGCTGCAGGTTTCTTGCTTTGTCCTTTTGTACCCGATTTGCGAAGCTTACGCTTAGGACGTGAAGCTGATGCATGAGGCATACGCTTTTTTGATGCAGGATCCTGCGAATGACGGGGTATCGCGGTGCGTGAAGTAGCTGGACCTGCAGTAGTGGGATGAACTTTAAACGGACAAACCGTTTTTACGTGTCCTCGGCCTCCACAATTATGGCATGTTATGTCATTTGTTCGACGGGAATTTGGAAGTGGATGCGGGGAAGAAACAGAGGTGGCACACGAGGCTACACCTATTGAGGAATTTAGCATGGTGTGGTCCTTAAAAATTACATTTAGTTGACTCAGGAAAGTTTCAATTGACATTGATGGGTTTGATTGGACCGCGAGTCTCAATGGAGTATAAGTTGAGGGTAGATCTGCGACCATATGGTCAATCAAAATTTTATCATCCAGAACCAGGGACACTCCAGCCTGAGCACGGATTTGTAGCGCTCTTGCTACATAGGCATTCGGATCATCAGGTCTAAGAAACGCAAGGCTGAGAGACGCAGCATTATTTCAGCCTGTGTCACTCAATCCGGCCTTCCATATTGACGCTTAATTGCTTCCCACAATGTATAGGGATTGTCATCTTGAAGCATGATGACAATATCATCACTCACCATACTCAGGAGGTAATGCCGTACTCTTGCCCAATCAAGGCGCATGGATGAGCTGGCTGATGCTTCTGTAGGGAGAGAGATCTTTTCTTGGACATATTTAACTAGCCCTTTGGTTTCGAGAAAGGTTAAAACTCGATACGTCCATTGAGTATAGTTGGCGAAACGACCCTTTTCAAAATATGATTCCTACATATTGTATTAAAATAAAAGAAAGAAACCACGCTCTGTTATCATATGTTCAGAGGGGGAAGCAAAATAATATAATATTTAAGGGGGTGATACTTTAAAAGAAACCCCGAAACTTAAGAATGAACGTGGATCGTTAAGACTTTTATTTTGGTTTAAAAAAATGTAATATTTATTTGTAAAATATCAAAATATTCTATACAAAAGAATGTTATATACAGTATGGTTAATGAGGAATAGGCATTGCGATCTCAATTACAAAAGAGAAAAATATTTCTCGGAATACAATAAGAAAATACTTTAATGTATATTGAATACAGCAAAAAACACTGTAACGAGAAATATTAATCGCTACATGAGTGAATTAACTTTAAATATAAAAAAGAATTGAGACAGACCAATTCCTTATAATTAATAAGGAAAAGAAATTTCAAATTCCCATTAAATGTCTAAAGAAAGACTGAAGAATGATAAACAATTATTAATGGGGAATAAAAATGAAATTGTGCAGCATGGCGTCCCTTATGCGCGTTATTGTTGAAATAACATTAAGAGAAATTTCATTATTACCTTATGGGGTAACACGCAAAACAATGCTGCTCGATAAAGAATCATGGCTGCCGCGAGAAAGTGAGAAATTCAATAAGAAACTAAACATCGAACGGCAGGGTAGGAGTAATTCGCAGAGCATTGGAATGAAAATAATAAATGGAAGTTAAACTTAAACGCCATGCTGCAGGCAAGGAATGACGTGGAGGACCAGAAGGAGGGACGACTGGTCAAGCCAGTTGCTGGAAGTGGTCTGTCTGAAAATTAAAAAATCAGTAACCATGGAAGGAACATCAACAATAGTGGGACACACATCCTCGTGCTCACGAAAATTATTCGTGAGGGACAACTAGCTGCAGACAGTGATATTCACGTGGAGATTTTAATTAACATTTATTAAAACAATATATACTCAACAATAACTGTCTGCAAAACGGTAAAAAAAACAAATAGAAAAAATAGAAACTTGAATTATATTTATTTTTTACATAAAAATCGGAGTTTTCCCGAACATAAACTTAAAAGAAAAATTATGGAATCATGCCAGATAGGTGTTTATCCTGAAGTAGAAAGTGTACCACGCCCTACGTTGTCATCCAAATTTAAAAAAATACTGAAACATAATTTTTTTTCATATATATTAACTTGATTTCTGAGTTTTTAAAAATAATAATTTAAATAAATCATTTTTTAGGTCCCAAAATTTTTCTTTAATTATGCCTATGATATATAATGTTTTAACAACTATGTTGCTTTTATTTTTTGTTTTTTAAGTTCTGGGTTAATGTAAATTAGATATAAAAAATCTTTACATTTGTTTTTATATTTATTTAAAAATTTACTAAAATATATTTATTTTCATTGATTTTAACTCTATTCTGAGTTTTAAAAACAAAACAATTTTAAATAAATCAAGTGGTTAAAAAAATGTTCTGTTTTAATGTTAACTAGATCTAAAAAATAAAATCTTTGTTGTGTGTGTTTTTATATTTGCTTATTCCATCTATAGTATTTTTTTTCCACAATAAATCATACATTAATGTATAACAAATTAATTAATACATTAGTAAAAAATTAATATAAAATATCAATTTGAAATAAAACCAGTATAAGTATCACTGGGAAATGAATTTCTTATTTTCTGAACATCTTTCCCTAGCCAGCCCCAGCACCATCTAACAACTTGCCCATACTCAACATATCTAAATTTTCTGTAAATATAAAAGTCTTTTTTTATGTTTTATGTAAATAAAATAGGTAGTAATTATTTGCGATGGTAATTAATAATTAATAACATTACAAAATATTTTACTTAATCGTGTTCTGAGCCTTCAAGACATCCATATTGCTGACGATAGCCATAATAAGCTGTTTCCAGCACCCATGGATTTAAGCAAACAGCCTGAAATCCAGGATGACTACAAATATAATCGTATTCAGAGCTTTTAATTTTCTGAAAAATGTTCTCGCATTCATGGCAACATACGCAATCTTCAGGAGAATCCATGATCGTACGTTGTCCACAGGAACACCTAATTCCAAACGTCAAATACCTCACATTTTACCCAATTCTTTAAATTCTAAATATTAATTTAAAAACATGAATTTTGAATAATAATTTCGGATTACCATTCAAGATTATCTAATCTATTTCGGTCGCTAACGATGTTGAGAACGTCATCTGTTATATCATCAGGATTTTTTTCAGGTTCAAATCGATAAGGCTGAACTGATTCTGTATTTATAATCAATTTCAATTGATAAATCTAAACCACACGATTCTTCATTGCTATTGTCACTACTATTATCGTTATTGAGCTCCATGCTACACAACATGGTTTCACAAAGGGCTGGTTTCACATGTAAACAAACCGCGTGTTCACTCATCACGTCACTTCCGGTTTCGCATTCAATCCGTCGAAGCACTGCAGGAAGTCTAAAATGCTTGCTTCAAAATACAGATTTTCTACGTAAAAAAATGTTTATTTGCACTTTCGCTTATATTTTCTTCTTTTTTATTGTTTTTACGATATAAGTAGCAAAAGTACAGATAAGCATTTCATACTACCTTTAAGCAAGGAAAAGGCGCGATTTCGTGGCAAGAGATGGCAGCGCAAAAAGCCTGTACCCGGAGGCGAGCAAAAGTTGCGCGAGAGCGCGAATTTTGACCGATGGGAGAGGCGCAGCGACAATTTGGACAGAGAGTACGAGCCAGCCACCGGAGATAGTTGCAGGCAGCAAGCTCTGAGGACTGATACTGCTTCTCAGAGCTTTTCCCAATCTAATTACATGTGGGAATTCGAAGCAGTGCTATTTTGGGCGAACGACGAGCTTCAGAGGGTCGAACGGCGGAATCTCCCGTGCGTGCATCAGAAACAAGTGGGCATCAGCGAACTTTGCATTCTAATGACTTTGTGCCTATCTTTGTGAATCCAGCAGATCAGAACGATACGTTGAACCGGCCGGCGGGAGCGCAGATTCATCCGGAAGACCCATTCAATCTCGCTGTTACAAAGACAGGTGATTCTACTATTGAAACCGAGGCCCAGCTTCAACTGGTGAACTTGACACGACCAGCCCGGGCAACAGCAGGATTTTCCGAGTGCCATTATCGACACCTGTACACGACACCGCAGCCCAGCCTTATCAGCAATCTTGTGTGGATTATTGGTTTGCCTTCGCAGTAACTACGAGCTACGCATCGCAGTCAGGACCAGCGCACGGACCAAGAAGACCCAGAGTGGACGGTGGTCGCCCTGTGGGGAATTATTGCTTAATTAGCTGAAGACTTGGGCGCCTACTACATATCTCAGAGGTAAGGTGGCTCTAATTAATGTTTCCTATTGACTCTCTTAATAAGAATGTCAGTCGCAGATCTCCCGTGCGGCTTCTTTATCTTTTACCATGCATGAGCGCTTACTTATACCTTTTTAATTGCTTTATTGCAGGACCAGCATTAGCTGTCCCTAACATTAAACGCTCAGCGTCGCTGCTAGAGGGGAAGAGAGTCCCGTACGGCAGTGCATGTTAAACAATCTCCCAGAGTCAACTTTCAGGAACATTATTTTGTTAATTGATGTTATTCTCTGTAATCTTTTACCGCACCTTAAGTGCGCATTATTTCATACAAATCTGAAGCGGACTCAATTCGCTTCCCTGTATTCTAAGACTCGTCTTTTATCGGGTAATCACTGATTAATATATAGTTTTGTGCGTGCAGGATTTATGCACCAGTTTGACCCCAAGGGGCATCCGTTTTCAGTACGAGGGAAATTTACCTCGCATGCGTAACTCCTTGCGCTAGAGGATGCGCTTATTTCTCTGTATGAAGATTCTTCTAACTATTTATCTTCATTATTGTGGTACTTATTATTGTCTAATTTCAATAAATCATGGTTAAGTTTAATATGCCTACTTTGCTGTCTTTTCCATTAGCTTATAAGACATTTTTCCACTGCGTTACAAAAATATTCGTGACAGCTTTGTAGCAATATTATTGCTTACCCTTCTGTTAGCAGAGCATTTCCTTTCCGGATGACTGGGTTAAATATTCGGCATTCAGTACGCGTTTAAAAAAAAAATAATTTTTTTTTTTTTACTTCTCGCGGTTTCATCTATATTGTTTGGGTTGACTCGCCCAGTGAGTGCACGTTTAGACATTCATATATATTGTTCTGTCTTACTCTGTCTGGCTATTGTTTAGGCATCTATTGCGCAATTGGCGAGCACGGTATCGTCTCTAAAGGGTTTAAAAGAAAAAAAGGAAATTTGTTTTCTTGGCAAATATTGGAGCGTTTGCACGCTTTGTGTTTCTTATTGACAGTTGGGATAGGAGGGTTGTCGGATTTAAGGCGCTTTGTAGCCATATTATTCCGTACCCTTCGTAGCAAGTGTTGTTGTATATGCATATTTCTTGTTGGTTTTGTATATGCGTCGGATCTAACTATATCCAATATTTTACTCCATAGCTTTTATTGGTTTCTTATTGGTATTACAGATAAATAAGTAATTATGGGCAGGCATCAAATGCAAGCTAGCACAGACCAGGTTATTTACAACATTCTGGCCCAATCTGTATATATTAAACAGAATATCTTTCGCTTTAACCAGTGTTTTAAGAAGCTAGACGAACAACTCTCGGGTTGGGGGGAACGGCAGCTAGTCGAGCTACAGGTATTGGACATTGAAACTGAAACACCTTCGCAAATAGCACTGGTTACCCCCAGGGCTGAATAGAACCTTTTGCTAGGTAATTAATCGTATGCATATCAATGAATCACGTGTCAGACGTCTTGGTAGTCACTCCAGTAGAAAAGTTCGATAGTAAGCTTCAAATTGTCTGTGCAGAGCGCTATAATGGGAGACATATCCGACTTCAAAAGAGGGCAGATTGTTGGGGCGCGTCTAGCAGGTGCATCTGTGTCCAAAACTGCCACACTTTGTGATGTCTCACGTGCTACAGTATCCAGGGTGATGTGTGCATATGAACAGGAAGGACGAACCACGTCCAGGAGGAGCAACTGCAGGGGAAAACGGAAGTTGTCGGAAAGAGACGTCAGGACATTGACCAGGATTGTTGCACGAAAGCGGAAAACCACCGCAGCAGAAATCACTGCAGAAATGAATACACACCTCCAGGAACCTGTGTGCACGAAGACAATCCGTCGTTACCTGCATAAATCCAACATCCATGGCAGGGTTGCTATACAGAAGCCTTTCATCAGTAGTACAAATGCCTCCAAGCGGGTTCAGTGGTGCCGGACGCATAAAACCTGGACGTTGGATGACCTCAAACGCGTCATATTCTCGGATGAGTCCAGCTACACTGCCTTCCAAACAACAGGGAGGGTATTCGTCTGGAGGAGCCCCTCTGATGCCTACAACCCAGACTGCTTGGCACCCACAGTCAAACACGGAGGTGGATCAGTAATGGGTGGATCAGTAATGGTCTGGGGTGCAAACTGTGCAGGACCTCTACCGATCCTTCCCAAGACGTTGCTGCTGTGCTGGCTGCCTACGGTGCCCCAATACCTTATTAAATAAAGATTTTGGATTTCTACCAGGTGTTTCAGTTTCAATGTCCAATACCTGTATATGTTAAAGCATTTCCAGCAAATATTCGCGACGTGTTACAGGAAAAAGCACCGAGCCAACTAAGCATAGCGTTGCAGTATACTGAGACACTGCTTAGCAAGGTAGAGCCTAAGGTGGTAGGCCATAGTGATGGAGCGCATAGCATTAAAACTAAGCGATCCAGTGAGGTAGAGGGCAATGGAAAGGACTCTACCCTCACAACGCCTGGGGCAACTTATATCAGCGACTCGCAACTGCTAGAGCAGATAAAGGTGGGGTATGCTAAAGACCCTTTTATCAAAGAACGTATTCGCAAGCTTAAACCGCCTTATTTCCTCAACCAAGGGTTATTGTATAGGAAAGCAGCGAATAGAATTAAATTGGTGATTCCGCAAATACGGAAAGTTATTGATGCCATTATCGCTACAATACATAGCGAGCTTACGGCAGGCCATTTGGGGATATATAAGACAATAAGGCCTCAGATATGTATACTTCGGTAGGAATGGCGTCTGACATTACTAAATTTGTGAATGCCTGCGAGAAGTGCCAGGCGAATAAAGTACTTCGTCAGAAACCATTTGGCAGTTTACAGCCTTTGGAAGTGCCACTGCAGTCCAGTTTTTTGCCATATAGTGTTAGAGAATCTAATGATCTCTTTCTCTTCTTGGAGACAAACATCGCCTTGCATTTGTCTACATTCAATTTTAGCCTCCACTTGCTAAACCAGCTTTCACACTCTTTTAGAGCCTTCTGCAGCCGTGAGACTACTAGGGCTGGTTGACGAGCACAGGTCAGTATAGAAGCGTCATCTGCGTAAAAAAAGAGCTTACATTTAGAAGGACTTGGAAAGTCTCGCATAAAATAATTGAATAATACTGGCCCCAGGACTGAACCCTGTGGGACACCAGCTTTTACTTCATACATAGGAGATAGATTATCTCCAACTCTGGCCTGAAAGAACCGGTTGGAGAGAAACGAGTGTATCAGAGTAATTATGTCTTGAGGAAATCCATCCATAATCATTTTAAAAATAAGACCATCGTGCCAGACTTGGTCGAAGGCTTTGTGTACATCGAGGAAAACGACCCCACAATACATAGAGAGATTAAGGGGCTCACTGATATCCGCTGCGAGCCTCCATGTTTGGAGTTGGCAGGAATGGTTAGATCGAAAGCCAAATTGTTCATCGCGGATGAGATCGTTGGCATCACAGTACTCAATGAATCTCTTGAGAATTGTTTTTTCCAGGATTTTGGAAATTGATGGTAACAAGCTGATGGGCCTGTAGCTAACAGGATTTGCAGGATTTTGTCCTGGATTAGGAATGCTTAAGACAACTGATAGCTTCCAAGCATCCGGGAAGTAAGTGTTCTTCCATCAGTCGTTAATCACTTTTGCAATATCTTGAATTGTATTTGGAGGTAAATTTTTCAAAGCACTGTTCTTAATAGAGTCTTTACCTGGAGCTTTTCTCGTTTTTAAATTTTTAATGATGCTTAAGACTTCATTTACATCAATGCTATGTTTTGGGAATTCATTGCCGTGAATATTATAGAAGCCAGTTATGCAGGATTTTACTTTCTCAGACATATCAAGTCCTATTTGCCGACCATCAGTAGGCGTGACAAACTGTTCTGAAAGTGAACTTGCAATAAGCTGCGCTTTATCATCATCATTCGTGATGAATTTGCCATTTTGGGCTAACAGAGGTGGGATATTAATGGCTTTCTTGTTTTGCAATGCTCGAACCATGCACCACATAGAGTTATCGTGGGTCGACAGACTCTTAACTTTATCATTCCATCTGTCATTACGAAGTGCTTTTACCTCCTCGTGAACTCTTCTTGTGAGCCTATTATACTTGGTCTTAAGCCATGAATCACGAGTTCGGTACCACTGCCTTCTAACCTTATTCCTTTGCTCAATTAATTGTTAGATTTGGGTGAGATCAAGGTGATCAGCTCGCTTCGACTCTAAGGGTGAAGCACTAGAGTCAATAGCTGCATTTATACGTTTAGTAAGCTTTTTCACATTGGTATCTATGTCGCTCGTACTATGTACGTTATTTAGTGGGTCGTCATCATTTTTGAGAATTTCTCTAAAAAATTTCCAGTCTTGTTTGAGCCTCAGTTCTTCTTTGAGGTCAATGTTTACGTTATCAAAATTTAGTGCAACTGGTTTATGGTCTGAGGATAGATCATTGACAGTATAAATACTGAATGATTTGTAGAAGCCCTTCAACAACACAATATCAAGTACATCACTTGAAGGAGAATGATCACAATAATATATATCATCCACAGGGCCTACTGCAATAATATCAGATTGCTTTTGCACGTAGCCATACAAAAGGACACCGTTTTGGTTATGGCATCTTGAATTCCAGTGCGAGTGCTTAGCGTTCAGGTCTCCCGCCATAATAACGGGAATATTCCCGGAAAACAGCTCGTCGAGCTCATTGGCATCGAATTTATGCTTGGGCGCTATATATAGAGCCACTAGTTTCACCTCTCCCAGTGTGGCATCAGTAATGATAGCAGAGGCAGCTTCCATTCCCATATAGTCTCGGGTTGGTTCCTCCTGATGATGAATGCCTTTCTTAATAATAATTTCTGACCCACCTGACGGGGACTTTACTGTAGTGGGAAGAATTCTGTCTTTACGATAGACACAGTAACCAGGTAGCCTGAAGTCGCGGTCTGGCCTTAAGTGTGTCTCACATAGAAATGCTATGTCTGTATCACATTGGGTTAGGAAGTTGTAAAACTCAATACGCCTCCGGGGGACCCCCTGGCGTTCCATATTACACAACGAAGTTTACCTCGATTAGTAATAGAATAGCATCGATCAGCCATACTGTCAGTGTTTATTCGTAAGTATTCCACTCATCAGTGGAATTTTCTTGCCTAGTTCTTTTAACAAATTGCATACACTGCCAATTTGTTTATACATTTCTTGAAAATCATTCACGTTAATGCTCTTATCTTGTTTGGAGACCATTGAGGCATAGGAAATCTCCGGGGACACTTCAGCACTTTGCACTCTCCTGACTTGCGGATATTTAGGACATTTTGTGTAACTGGAGGTGTGTTGTCCATTACATCGAATACATTTTGGGGGATCTTGTCCTTTTACATTTGGGCAGTCTTTTGACTGATGATCTTTAGCGCATTTGTTAAAACGAGGGGATTCCGTGCAACCCATAGATACATGGCCAAATCGCAAACAATTATAACATTGTAAAGGTTTCTTATTACCTCGAAACATTTCAACACTGACAGCTAAGGGCCCTATGCGGGTCACACTTTTAAGTGTTTTATTGTGTTCAGTGTTTGATAACAGAACCAGAATCATGGGCATATCTATTGATCCTTTGGCTTTTTTAAGCCTAATCACTTTCTCAGGAAAGTAGTTAGCCTTTTTCAGGTCTTCATTAAAATCGTTAAGGTCATAGGTCACGTCTACATTTCGTATAACGTATTTGAGGACTTTTTCCGATTTAAGTTGATGATGCTGAATCTTTAGCACGTTATCAGCCTTAATGCCAGACACCAATTTACTATGCGTTTCCTCATCATGACACCTTATTTTGATCGTCTCTGCTCTGCCTGTGTGTACAGTAATTTGGTTAATCGCAACATGCTTTTGAACCTCGCCCAGGATTTGCTTGATTGGCTGACCGTGAGTACGTATTATGATTGGCGGAATATAGGAGCTGCTCTTGGTATTTGGCTTTTCAACACTTTTTCGCTGTTCGGACTTGCTTTCTCGAAAAGCAACAGCGATTGTATCATTTATATCAACAACATCCTTAATGTTGTCAATTTTCAACCCTTTTTTAGCCTTTTTAGATTTTGTAGGTATCCATTTATCCGTATCATTGTGTAGCCGTTTGCGATTTGTACTAATCAGGTCTTTGCCATCGTTATCATTACTCCCTAAGCCGGAGGGGACAATTTCCATAGGCTGAGGATTCACACTTAGATAGTCAGAAGTTTCACCTGTAGGCTGATTACCTTTCATTGACAGAGCAGAGAATTGATCTTTGAGGAACTGCTCCAACTTATTAAAGTTCTCGTTGGCTTCATTACGTGCTGCAGATATTTCAGCATTCATATTAGCAATTTTATCGTGGATTTCAGTTATGTTCCCTTTTAGTGACTCAACTTTCCCTTGTAAGTTATCATACTTAGTGCACATTTCTTGGCGCAAAACCTCTAGCTTATCCTTAATTATAGCATCAAAAGCTTCAAATCTGTAATCTTTACAGGCATCTTTATATATCTCGCCATACGTATATTTACCATCACTTGTTTTTTGGCTTGTAATGCCACTTAACGCTTTGCCTGAATCTGGCATTATGATAAAATTTAAAATAATAAGTAAAGAATAGTCAGACTGCTAGCCCTGAGAAGGGCTTTTCCAGAATAAGATCTGTAGAAAACAGCCTTAAAGCATAGGATATAAAAAACCGCTGACCTTAAGAGAATGTGCCTTCAATTAACGTTCCGTCTCCAATCTATACCACCAAAGAGTAGGATACCATCTATGAGTAGTGTGCCTTCTGAGTAGTGTGCCTTCTCTGAGTAGTGTGCCTTCTCTGTGGTATATCCTTGATACACAACAAGACAATCAATCGAACAGTGAAGTGTACATTCGTTAGGATGGGACGAAAGCAGCGCTTTCACAAAACTCATCTAACCAGAATAAACTCCAAAAGAAATACACTGAGGTAGTCAAGAAGCCTAACCAACCCAAGCGGTCTTCCATATTATACAAAAAAGAAAGTAAGATTGACGATTGTCAGAAACAAAAAACAAACGAAATAAAAAATACAAGGAGAAATAAGATTATCACATCTTCCAATAGTCTGGGAAAGAGACGTTGCTAATATCTTCAAAATTGATGTCAAGAACGTGCCTCGGTTTACGATACTTCGTATGCCAGTTCATATTCTTTGAGTTCTCCAGTATCCCTTTCACAAGCTTATTGTCGTGAGTCTTCATCTTCTGTATCATAATCAAAAGGAGATCCTGTATAAACTTACCGATATGGGCCATGTTTAAATCGAGGTGGATGGATTGGTTTTTCACTGTCCTTCTGTCCAGCTGGGCAATGGTCCTCAGGGTAACATTCTGGAATGACTGTAGTTCACTCCATCTGCTCATCTGCTTTTACAGATAGTCGCCCACGCAGGCATGCCATAGAGGAGTATGGTCCGGATAATCGATTTGTACAGAAGTAGCTTGTTGTCAATGCTGAGGGCGCTGTTGCGACCCATAAGAGCTATGATACTGTACTTAGCCCTCTTCGCTTTGTTCAGAGCATAGGACATATGCTGGTTCCATGAGAGTCTTGAGTCAATGATAACTCCCAGGTACTTGTAGTTGTCCACCCAGTCCAGTTTCTTATTAAACAGAACAAGAGAATCTGGGGGATGCTTGAGCTTCCTATTGAGGTACAAAGCCTTGCACTTTCCGACGTTAAGGTTCAACTTCCAGCAGTTAAACCAGTCTTCGAACTGCTTCAAGGCGCACTGCAGCCGAGTGATAACGTGAGCCGGCTGGTGTGCCCATGTCATAATGTCAGTGTCATCCGCATAAAAATACAGATTACAATTATCGGGTTTTGGGAAATCATGTACAAAGTAATTAAATAGCATAGGCCCGAGGACAGAACCCTGAGGGACACCGGCCTTTACAACACGGGGTGTGGAAAGATTTTCTCCAACCTTGGCATGATAGGATCTGCCGTCAAGAAAGGATTTCACCATCAAGATCAAATCGGCAGGGAACCCGTCTCTGATCATTTTGTAGACAAGGCCCTCATGCCACACTTGGTCAAAAGCTTTACTGACATCGAGAAATACCACCCCACAGTACCTGGATAGGTTCAGGGGGGTGCTCAGGTCTTCAACGAGCCTCCATATCTGCATCGGACAAGAGTGGGCAGCACGAAAGCCAAACTGCTCTTCCCGTAAAAGGTCATTTGCTAGACAGTGATCTTGGAATCTGACAAGGATCGTTCTCTCCAACACCTTGGACATCGAGGGTAGCAAGCTAATAGGTCGGTAGCTCGCGGGAATTGCAGGATTTTGTCCCTGCTTTGGGATACTCAACACAATAGATTTCTTCCAAGCCACAGGGAAGTAAGAAAATTTCCAGCAGTCGCTAATGATATTGGTGAGAAATTCAATAAAGTTCTTTGGGAAATTCATAAGGGCGTTATTACTCACCTTGTCTTTTCCTGGAGTCTTCTTCTTTTTCAGTTTATTTATGATGTTGGCGATCTCACCAGCCTCGATGTTGTACTTCGTAAAATGCTTCGGGACTTCATCAAAGTTGTAAATACCTTCTTCCACTCGCCGAGACATGATTTGGCTCTCTGGCTTATCGTTGGTAGGAGTAACAAACTGCAGTTCCAGTGAATCTGCAATGACTTGGGCCTTGTCCTGATCAGTTTGCACATAGTTACCTTGTGGTGTACGGAGTGGAGGAAGCATAACATTCTTCTTCTTCTGTAAAGCTCTAACCATACTCCAAATGGAATTGTCGCGAGCCGACAAGCTTTTGAGTTTTTCAATCCATCTAGCGTCGCGAAGCTCTTTTATCTCCTCTTGAACTCTTCGCACTAACCTGTTGTACTTGGTTTTGAGCCAAGGTTCACGATAGCGTTGCCAAAGTCTACGGGTCCTGTTTCTTTCAGCAATTCGGCGTTGGATTCCAGGAGAGAGTTGGATTCGATGAGAAGGTTTTTTCTCTGACGGATACTTACTGACTTCTATGGCACTGTTAATAATATCTGGTGATGTCATCAACAAGTTGATCGATGTCCTCTGTACAGTAAGCAACGTCGGGATGGTAGCCATAGTCCTTAAGAATATCTTTGTAGAGCCTCCAGTCTTGATGATGTACGAGTTCCTCTCGGAAATTTATGTCAACATTGTCAAAGTACAACGCCACAGGCTTGTGGTCAGAAGAAAGGTCATCAATCGTGAAGATATTGTACGGTTTGAAGAAACCCTTCAAGAGCGAGATGTCCAAAACGTCACTATTAGGGGAGTGGTCGCAGTAGTAGGTGTCCTCCACAGGTCGAGCAGCGATGATATCATCTCTACCTTGTATGTACCTATAGAGAATCATGCAGTTGTAATTCTGCGTTCTGGAGTTCCAGCTTGGATGCTTGGCATTTAGGTCACCAGCCAGGACGACTGGAGTGTCACCACTGAAGAGTTCATCAAGCTCGCAAATGTCAAGATAATGTTTAGGTGAATTGTAGAGCGCTACGAACTTCACTTCACCACAGGAGACGTCATTGATAATGATGGAGGCTGATTCCATACCTGCATAAGACTTGGATACTAATTCTTAGTGTTGAATTCCCCTCTTAATGATGATCGCAGCGCCCCCAGACGCACATCTTGCAGCATTTGAAGCCATTCGATCTTTACGGTACACACAATAGCCAGGTAGCTTGAAGTCTTGGCTTGGTTTGAGGTGAGTTTCACAGAGGAAAGCCACGTCAATTTCGTGATTTATCAGAAAGTTGTGTAACTCGTTACGCTTTCGGGGAATGCCCCTAGCGTTCCATATAACGCACCGAAGTTCACCTTTGTTGATTACAGTATAACGTTGTGCAGCGATACTAAAATTAGTTGGTCGTAAGGAGCCCACTCAACTGTGGGTAACTTTTGCCTAGATTAGAAAACAGATTAAAGATACGTCCTAATTGCTTATACATACCTGGTAGGTCGTTGATGTTGAAGCCTTTATCTTCCGGCGTAGACACAGCGGCAGCATAGGATTTGCCTGCTGTCACTTTAGAACTAGACATCCTTTGAACTTGGGGGTACTTTGGACATTTCGTGTAGCTTGATATGTGCTGTCCACCACATCTGATGCACTTTGGGGGGTCTTGTCCTTTGATCTTGGGGCAATCTCTTGACTGGTGCCCCTCAGCACATTTATTACAACGAGGATCTTCCGTGCAGCCCATGGATACGTGTCCGAAGCGCAGGCAGTTGTAACACTGTAGTGGCTTCTTGTTCCCTCGAAAGGCCTCCACTGAAACTGCCAGCGGCCCAATACGTGTTACGTTTTTCAATGATTGGTTGTGTTCGGTGTTCGGGAGTAGAACCAAAACCATTGGCATATCAATGGATCCTTTGGCTTTCCTCAATCGAATAACTTTTTCCGGGAAGTAGTTGGTTCTTTTTAGGTCTTCTTGGAAGTCATCGAGGTCATACGTAACATCCACATTACGAATTACGTATTTCAAGACCTTCTCCGACTTCAGTTGATGATGCTGAATTTTTAAAATATTATCAGATTTAATGCCAGAGACTAACCTGTTGTGTGTTTCTTCATCTTCACATTTAACCTTGATGGTTTCAGCTCTGCCCGTATGAACGGCGATCTTTTCGACTGGAACATGCTTCTCGAGCTCCGTTAAAATCGTCTTAAACGGGATGCCATGAGTCCGCACGATAACTGGCGGTAAATACCTCTTCGTGATCCTATGGTCTTTATTAGCCGAGCGACCTTGTACATTCTTCGGATTCCTCATTCTAGTCGCGCTGACGACTTCTTCATTTATACTGGAGACGGTCTTTAGGTTATCGATCCTCGTGCCTTTTCTGAATTTTTTATTAGTGACACCAATCCAGGGACTGTCGTCCACTTCTTCATCAGTTCCGTCAGAGTGACTTCTCTTACAGCCACCGTTTGTCGAACAGTCACTATTTTCTATTATATCCATAGACTCCATACTATTAGAAGAGGAAATAGTTTTTAAGACATTACTTACTTTGCTGCTATCAACTGGATTATCTTCCGTGGAGGTTCTTGCCTCCGGAGTCCCGGAGCATTTCCCAAAGGCTTCCTTAAGTTCGCTTGTCTTGTCAATAACATCTCTACGAGAGTCCTTAATTTCCTTATTGATACCTTCGAACTTCTCCTCAAAACTTTTGTGTAGGGATTCTACTTTTTCCTCCAGTGCACTATACTTAGCGTTTATTTCATCCCGGAGGGCTTCTAACATTTCGTTGAACACTAGGTCAAAAGCAGCAAACCTAGCATCCAAGCAGGCATCCCGGTAGGCCTTTTCGCAGGACACAGTTTTACCATCCGCCACTAGCAAATGCTCTTTAGCCGACTTCAGCTTGGTTAATTTAGACGAAGCCATCATATATAAATGTATAGAACCAGGGGGGGGGAAGTAACCTCGTAGCTAGGTGTGTGCTAAAGAAGCCGTCCTAAGAAGGACGCACCTAGCTCTAAGAAAAAAAAGAACAAGTCAGGTTTGCGAGAAAATTAATTCTACGCCAGGGACCCGCTCGTGAAAGATTAGAATAATAATAGATGATATGAGAAAATGTCCTTAATTAGGTTTGCGAGGAAATTAATCCCAACGCCAGGGACCCAGAAGGATAATGAGCGTCTTGATTTACTGGTTTACGGGAATATTAATTCCAACGCCAGGGACCAGCACATAAGACGTAACAGAAGGTGAATATCGCCCTGAAAAGGGCGCACCGTGAAATGAAAATAATGAAATGATACCTGAAAAGAGAGTAGAGTGATACCTTGAAGAGCTAGTCCGTTTTGATCGTCCTGATCGTCCTCAGCCTAGGTTCCGTCCTCTTGATATATCGATGCGTCCTGATATCCTCATATATCGTTATGATACACAACAAGACAATCGACAATCAAACAGTGAAGTGTACATTCGTTAGGATGGGACGAAAGCAGCGCTTTCACAAAGCTCATCTAACCAGAATAAACTCCAAAGGAAATACAGTGAGGTAGTCAAGAAGCCTAACCAACCCAAGCGGTCTTCCATAAATACACAACAAGAGGCTCGCAGGCCTTTATATACAGAAAATTTCGCTACAGAATAAGTAATGAGCGTGGAAAGAAAGAAATAAAAAAGGTGACCAATAAGGAATAAAAGGAGAAGGCCAATGGGGGTAAAATATACACAAAGTACAAAAAAAAAAAAGAGAGGGGGGTCGCGACATTCGCGGACCGAAAAGAGAGACTATATCCGGTTATCAAAAGGACAAGGGATACAAGTGAAGTATAAAGAAGAAAATACAAAAAATACAAAAAATTACAATAAAATAAAGAAACGGTTACTCGCCCAAATAAACGGTTATTGCCCAAATAAACGGTTACTCGCAATCCACTGTCTCCCGTATTATCCAGCGCCGTAAACGCGCTCTCCTCAACCCTAGCCCCCCTGAACTACCCCCACCGTCAAAGAAATGGGTCTCCTTATTATATTTAGGCCCCCACTTCGCCCAGCTCTCCGACTTCCTTTCATCCCTCGGCCTCCGTGTATCTCTACGTTCCCCTAATCCGTCTACCCGCGCCTTGAATCCACCATTCCACACCAGTTGCGACAAATTCACTCCACCTGGAGTTTACCGTCTGAGCTGTGCCTTTTGTGATAAGCATTACACTGGCCTCTCTACGCGTAGCTTTAATGTACGTTTCAGGGAACACGTAGCATCCTACAATAGACAGGATAACCGTTCGCACTACGCAAACCATCTCGCATGTACTGGACACCCTCTCAGAGCACAAGATCAGGTGATGTCCGTCATGCATGTTTGCAATAATCCCTCAAAAACTGCCATCCTAGAGGCCATAGAAATTTACAAAGCCAAGAAATCCAACACCGATCAACTGCTCAACTGCCAGACCGACTTCGACGTTGTGCTGTCCTCAATCCTTTGGCAGATCTCTTATAGCCTTTTGTACCTTGAATTTTATATATGTTACCGGTTTGGCCGTTCTTTTACCGGTTTTAATGTTATTATTTGTATAAATATATTCTTTATTTTATTGTAATTTTTTGTATTTTTTGTATTTTCTACTTTATACTTCACTTGTATCCCTTGTCCTTTTGATAACCGGATATAGTCTCTCTTTTCGGTCCGCGAATGTCGCGACCCCCCTCTCTTCTTTTTTTTTTTTTTTGTACTTTGTGTATATTTTACCCCCATTGGCCTTCTCCTTTTATTCCTTATTGGTCACCTTTTTTTTATTTCTTTCTTTCCACGCTCATTGCTTATTCTGTACCGAAATTTTCTGTATATAAAGGCCTGCGAGCCTCTTGTTGTGTATCCTGAAGAAGCCGGGAATAAATGGCGAATCTAGTCGATAATTCTGTTGTCCACCTTTTATACTGTAAAGCCACCATCACTTCGTTAGTAAGAACAGTATTATGATCCCTACCCTTTCCGATATATCTTTTTTTACTTCAATATTCTGAACCCATTTTAACTACGTTTCTTGGTAGTGAACACCTGGCATTTTTGGTATCCCCTTTAGTGAACTTGATGGATAGCCAATGCCAGCAAGGTGATTATCAATGCAGCATAATTACTGAGAGTGTTGATTGAAATTTGTATCGTGCCTATGTTCGACAGCAAAATTGGGACTTGTTTACGACCTCTACTGATGTGAATGTGCAGTCACTCTTGTTACAAGATATGGTTTTGAGAAGTGCCGTGAATGCTGGCCTTACAATTAGACAGAGATTTGCTAGTATTAAATGTAAGACTAAATATTGGTGGAACCAAACAACGCTTGCTTATTGGAAACGCAAAAGGAATAAATATCGGGCACTTATTGATATGAACTTATTGGCATATAAAGAAGCAGTTAAGGCCTATAAAAGAGTTATTGGCCAGGCTAAGCGTTCGTTTATTAAAGAAAATGCTAAATCGCCCCGTCTGTGGCGGGTAATTCGACATGTATTGCCGAAGGCAAATAATAAACTCCCAAATGATAAGTGTGCCATTTATCTAAATTGGATTAACGATCCAACGGGTATCCCAATTCCTAGCTCTATAATCATGGATCCAGTTATAACTGATGAACTTCCCCGTGGCCCAGAATACCGGAGGGATATCAGCTCAAATTAATTATTAACAAATTGAAACTCGAAGATGTTAAAGGGCATGGGTGTATCCCATCGTGTTGTCTCAAGCAGTTAAACACGTATGGGGTTGATAAAATTAAGCAGTTATGTTTGAACATTATTGCTCAGCGGAAGTTCCCCTTGAAATTAAAGCAATCGCGTATAATACCAGTATTTAAGTCCGGCTGCCAAGATGAAGTGGCCAACTATCGGCCAATAACGACACTATCACCTCCAACAAAGATTGTTGAAAAATTGATATTTTCTGACCTAGTAAGATACTTGTGGCCAAAAATTCCAGCCCAACAGTATGGCAGCCGGCCCGGTCGGAGTGTTTATGGATCCCTATTAAACTACACTGAGTTAGCAACACTCATGGGATAGCAAGCACATTGATTGATGGGCATGGCTCACGAATTCACAGGGGAATGGACCATTAGACGTTGTGGGATGAGCTTGGATAAGTGATTAATCAGAAATGGCACGTCGTCGCGAGTTGACGTCTTTTGAACGGGGTATGATAGTAGGTGCCCGATGCATGGGATGTTCCATTTCGGCAGTGGTGCAGGAATTTGGCTTTCCCCGCTCAACTGTCTCCAGGGTGTATCGGGAATGGCTGGATGAAGGCATCACAGTCCACAACAGGCACCATACCGGGCGTCCAGCTGCCCTGAATGATCGTGACCGGCGACACCTGGGACGAATGATTCAGAGAGACAGGAGCGCAACAGTGCAGCAAATCACACACCAGTTCAATACTGGCCGCACTAGAAACGTCTTTTGGTGGACAATCCGTCGGAATCTGCATGCCCTCAGGTTTGGCAGCCGTCGCCCTACATGGGTGTCAATGGCTGGACCGAAAGTCACCCAAATGGGTGGATTTACACTTTCGTGCACGCTTTTTGCGAAACGTTTATGATTTTTACCGAAATGCACCCACATGGGTGGATTTACACTTTCGTGCACACTTTTTGCACAGTGTGCACGAAACAGTGGCGTAACGTCATATGGTCTGATGAGTCACGATATCAACTGTACCATGCTGATGGGAGACACCTTGTGTGGCGCAGACCTCACTAAACGATGGATCACGCATGCCAACAGGTGGTGGTGCAGAGTGGTGGGGCGTCAGTGATGGTCTGGGGTGCATTTTCCTGATTTGGAATGGGCCCTCTGGTTATCCTGGACCAAACGTTGAATGGTCCACTCATCGGAGACCATCTGCACCCGTTTTTGACATTTCAACAACCTGGCGACGTAGTAGTCTTTCAAGATGACAATGCTCCACCACATCGCTCCAATGTCGTCCGCGAATGGTTAGAGGAGCATGCAGGAGAGGTCCAACGACTGAGCTGGCCAGCCCGGAGCCCTGACATGAATCCCATCGAGCATATCTAGGATGCTGTTGAAGTCGGGCTCCGGGCACTGGATCATCAACGAACGGGCCACGAACGGGCAGCAACTATCTTAGGCTCTGCAGACTATCTTGTGTCAACTGCCTCCAAAAGTGTACCAGGGACTTGCAGACTCACTACCACGCCGTATTGCTGCACTCCACAGGGCCAGAGGTGGCCCGACCAGATATTAAGTAACTATCACATGAGTTTTGCTAACTCTGTGTATATACAGAGGCAGTTGAATCACTTGATAAAGGAAAGAAATTTATAATTGCCCACACTGACATTTCAAAGGCTTTTGACACCATCTCCAGGGATCAATTACAGCAAGACCTGCGCATCTTTGGTGTCGCCAAACCTTACAATCTTTTGATCAAGGATTATCTTACGGATCGTACAAACCAAATACAATGGCAGACACTTATTAGAAAACCGTCCAGCAGGGGTATTATGCAAGGGTCCTCTCTGGGTCCCCTTATATGCGGTTGCAACAGCACCAGTGTAGGACCATCCGTTTAACTTGTGTATTCTTAGTTACGTCGATGATAATTTTTTGTATGCGACTTTTCATCCGCAGGATCTAACAAAAACTTTGTCCAATTTGGATGAGGATATAAGATATTTGTATCTTTGGTATACAAAACGTGGGTTGTCTCTAAATAAGGACAAAACCGTTGTCTTCATAGCCTCTAAGGATGATCTGAGTGGTAATACCATGAAAATTTTAGGGATCTCTTTCGATGCTAAGTTGCAATTTAATATATTAATGGAACGAATTGTCATTAATTTCCACCAAAGATTATTTTTGATAAAGTTTATACGACCGTATCTATCGCATAAAGACATGGCAAGGTATATTTTAACAGTAATACGTCCAATGTTGGATTGCAGTGTGATATTCTGGGGAAGTGCGAAAAAATGCCAATTACACCGCATTACTGTTGCCTACAATAACGTTATCCGCATGGCCTTTAATCTTTCCAAGTATCAAGCCATAAGTTTTACTTGTTTACATTATAAGTTGCCTACACTAGAGGCTATAAGGAAAATAGGATTGTTGTCTGAACTTTCTAATGCGATGATCACCCGATTGCGTTTATACGTCATTGGTTAAGTGCAGAAGTTGGTCTCCGTTCAACTAGATATGGGAAGTTTCCAAATACCTTTTATGACAACTATTTCTCGAGACCGGCATTTCCCTTAAAATGCGATACGAGTTTGGAATGATCTCCCCCTAGAAATAAGGCGTCTCCCACTAGAGTGCACAGCTCAAGTTTGCTGTTTATCGTGTCGTCATTTTAAAACTCAACAAAAATAGTTATTTTATTGACAACAGTACTTAGCCTTTATGACTTTGACTGTTATTTTTTATCAATTTACGCCTTATGGTGTGCTTAATTTCAATAATAATACTACTACTACTACTAATAATAATAATAATAACCCTCTTGTGGCCCTACGTCCACGTCGAGCGAGGGGGGCAACATCTTAGAGAGATGGCCCTGGTTAACTGGTCTGATTTACTCTACCCTTAGATTAATCTTGAGGGTCCAGATGACCCAGTAGGGCTGATGAGCTGATTACATCAACCAAGGGCCTGCTGATGATGGAGATGGCTAATAGGACCACCCATTTATTGGTGATCTATATGATTAGTGCTACTGCGTTATCTGATACCAGCTCGGACGTCACCTGGGTTACCAAGGTCCACGCTCGTGGGTTAGGCAGAGGCTCACGCACTGGTGGCGAAAGCTGCACCAACCCCTGGTTCGGCTACTGCAAAGCCACAACCTGTCCCTAGTGTTTCAAGAGCTTCTTTGCCCTCGACCACTATGGCAGGCAAGCCACGCCAACGCATGCAATGGACCAATGACATAAACTGTTTTATCATGCGAGCCTACTACGCAGTCACTAAATTGGAAACTGACACTACAGCTTACAGACAACGGTTATATAACATTTTCAAAGAGACATATCCTCACATCACGTCACTGAACAACGCATTGCAGATCAGCATCGCACAATTGTTATGAACAATTTAATACCCTTACCCACGCTACAGAAAATAAAGCAAGAAGTTGCACAACAGCTACAAGAACACGAGCCATCTACACAAACCGACAGTCAACACACAGAATCAAACACTAACATTGACATCGCTAATGAACTTGTAGAACACACACACAACAATGAACTTCACCATGATATTCATCCACAACACAACATGAATACGAAACTTATTGAAACATTAAATGACACCCTACAAAGATACCTTACAGTTTATACGGGAACAGATCCCACACAAAGACCAGGAATACTAACTTACTTTTCAAACCCGCTTATCCGAAAGGGTCGCGGGGGCAGCAGCCCCATGGAGGATCTCCAGCGATCGCGATCTTCCGCCATTAGGCGCATGTCCTCCCTGGTAATATCCAAGCGGTCGAACCCAGATTCTCTATGTAGTCTAGCCACCTGGTTCTAGGCCGACCCCTTGGTCTCTTACCTACCGGCTTGGAAAAAAACAACTGCCTAGGAAGACTAGTTTGCGACATCCGTATCACGTGGCCATACCAGCGCAACTGAGATCTCTCAATGCGGAGAAGTAGCGGCTCAGCACCTAAAGATTCCCTTATATTGCTGCTGTACACTCTATCTAGTAGGGTAATACCTGCCACACCTCTCAGAAATCTCATTTCAGCCGCTTGTACCCGCGATCGCACTCTTTCGGTCATTACCCAAGCCTCATGACCATAGCTGAGAATGGGGACAAAGATAGATTTGAAGACGGAGAGCTTAGCTTTGTTACCCAGCTCGCGTTTCGTTACCACAGATCGCCACAGTTCACGTCTGACACAGCTTGCTGCACTGATCCGAGCATCCAATTCTTTCTCCTGCCGTCCATCACTCGTGAATGCAATCCCGAGATACTTGAATTTCTCCGCCTGTCTCAATGAGGCTCCCCTAACATGGAGAGCACACTGAGCACGCTGTCTTGAAAGGACCAGAACCTCGGTTTTAGCCACACTGATCTTCATCCCAGCTTCTTCACATTTGGTTCGTGGGAGAAGACCCAAAGAGGACAAGGTCGTCAGCAAATAGCAACCTCTCCACCAGGCAGTCGCCCACACAAACACGCTCATCGCCTCGGCTGCCCCTGTCTATCCAGTCCATAAAGATAATGAACAAGAGGGGCGACAGTACGCACCCTTGGCAGAGTCCAACACCCACGGTGAACGGTCTTGACTTAATGCCATTTATCTGGACACACATCTCGGAGCTTTCGTACAGAGACATGATAGCAACCAGTAATTGCCCATCCACTCCATACTCTTGCAACACTTGCCAGAGCTTCTCTCGAGGAACTCTGTCATATGCTTTTTCGAGGTCCACAAAGCAAGCGTAGACCTCTTTTGCATACTCCCAGGATTTCTCAAAGATTTGCCTTAGAGCAAAGATGTGTGCTTCGGCCAGGTCGGAAACCACACTGCTCCCCAAACAACACACATCACCATTACACAAAGCAGTCTGCATGGCTGATACAAAATACACACCTCTGAATCTGAACAGCATGCAGAGCACCCATAACATTCCTACAACATGCACTGAACTTCAATCATGGCTCGGAAAGCAACTCCACGGTAGACGTCCTTCTGACCTCAACCAGCCACACGTCGACAAAAAAGCGTCGAAGTTTTGGTTGAATGAAGGAAGTCTCTTTGGGGAAACTGAAGGAACCATGATTGCCATGCAAGACCAGGTTATTAACACTAAAAGCTACATAAAACATATTATCAAAGAATCGACTGACGGGTCAAACTGTCCCCATCAAGTTCAACAGATGACTCCTAGTGTTATGTTGTGTTCACAATCTTCTTTCATAAACGGTGTGCATTCTACGTATTGATCACTCGGGACACACACTGACTTCAGGCTTCCGTAGATTTCAGATGAATGTAGACACCATAGTAATTACGAGGATTTGCACTAAGTATCACCTTTGCCTTACTTCTCACAAGCGGACAGAACTTTCAATGATGGATCTCATTCCTTACAATCCATAAAGATTGCACACAACAAAGGAAAAAAAGAGAAAGAATGATCAATAAAACAAAAGGAATCTACCAAGATATAGGTAGATTTATGCAGACATTCCCCCCTTCCTCTATGCTTTTGAATTTACGGTCCTTTGCTGAGCCAATCGAATTTCCAATTTTGGTTCGGGGAGAGTGCCACCCTTCACAGGGATTTATCCATTAATATTTATTTGATGAGATTATTCAAACTACTTTGAAGGAGAAGCTCAGGGATAAGTTGAGCTGGCAGTAGAAGTTGCACTGCCGCCTCGCAAATGAAGCCAACCCCCCCCCCCCCCCTCCAAAGTTCCAGTATTCACAGAAATCTTTCATTCAAGAGTGGAGAGCACGCAGCCTCCCTTCTCACCCGCCCTCGATTCGTCTTTCCCTTAAGCACTAGAGCCATTTCCAGCCTTCCTCTCATTTTACCTCTTACACACATTCAAAGTGTTTTTATCTTATTATGTTCATTATTCCAATGTATAAATTGAACTCATCTCAGAAGCTACCTTTATTCTAATCCATTATTACAATCTACTAAGCCATTCAAGGATGAAATTGTCTGAAAAAATAAAAATAAATTCAAAAAGTGGTTTCATCCCCTCTCAATAGCTTACGAATTATCCCTAAATCCGTTATCCATATTTATAATTTCTGTTTTATTCAAAGCTGCTCACTTTAAATACAGAAATTCCTCCCCAAAATAATTCTCGTAATAATTACTGCGGTTTAAAAGACTGTCTTTCCCAAAACTGACTTCATTAATTCAACACATGAAAACGTCACACAATACAAAATAAAGCTAAACAATGTAAATGTTGATGCAATTATGAACAATGAAGCTATGTTACTATTAATAATTACAATGTAATAAAATTACTAAAAATGAAAGTGATGACGACAATACATTGTTGCAGTTCTCTTAAAAATATGAATGAAATGGATAGCTGATAAATACTATAAAGAGAAATAGAAATCAGTAAATGTGATAAAATTTGCAAAGAACTGTGATAAATAAATGTGATAATTTAATTATGGTTAATAGTGGGGACTGATTTTGAAGCAGGCAATGTCACGTATCCAATCTTGTTAATTATTTGTAATAGGTAAATATTCTATTGCAAAAATTTGGTTAAATTTAAAATTATATCATTTTAGTCATGTAATCATAGAAATATTAATGTTATGTGAAAAAAATAATTGTAAAAGTTGACTTGGCATGGGAAATTATTATTAAAAATGTTTAAATTTTGAAAATCAGTTGAAAACTGATTAAAATGGTATCAACTGCCCATTGTATTGTATTGTATAATCGGCAAATAACCCATTGTTAGATTTTTTTTCTTTGTTTTGACATAGTCCACCGTCGCTGATTTTATAAATTGCTACGCGTTTCTGTATCTTCTGTTGCTTACATCATCTTCAGGCATATCAAACCATAGCTTACAATGGGTGCGTTCGGAGAACAGCCACTGGTGAATTTCTGGAGAATCAGAGAATTCTCCGTGAAACACGAGATAATTCGAGATTTCACGTATGTCTCGAACGCATCAGTGAATTCTCGGTGATATTGGTGGATTATCCAATATGGAAAATGTGAGCTCGCCTGATCGTCTTTCGGAATATAATTTTCTGAAAATCATATGAATTGTGAGTTTAATGAACAAATGTGGGACACCCATAGTGAGGGAGAGGAAGAAGAAAATACTCTGGCTTTCATTGAAAATTCGTTTCAAATTAATAATGAGAAATAAAATAAAATGAAACACTAATCGTGCGAAACTAAAATAGAAAAAAATTAATTTAGCAAAATGAAGATAAATTATGAGCGTATCTTGTTCATAAAAAAGCCTATATTAATTTCTTTTATCTAAATAAAGTATATAATTTAATAATTTACTTCGTCAGGCATTTTTTAAACCTTTTAAACAATTTGTAGTATACTATCGCTGCCGTTTGCAACTCAATCTGGTTTTAGGTTTACTCTAAATCTGATTGGTCGTCGGCATCGTAGGTCGTTTTCATTTTTTCCACTAGTTTTTGGCGAGAGAGAAAAGTGGAAAGAAATCGAGGATAAAGTAAACTCTCGGTGGAATCCCGAACGCCGTGAAGTCACTGGTGGTGGTTTCTCGAACGACAAAGTGGAAAAAGTGGCTGTTCTCCGAACGCAGCCATTGGAGAAGGCCTGTCCATTTGCCTTCCTGCATTGTTTAATTGGTGTCTCAAAGATTAGTCGCAAACAGCAGGGTTTAGTACCGCCTAGTGATAAAATGCAACATTGTTAGAGTCGCTTATGCTGTCAAGTTATGAAAAATATAGAAATTAAAAGAAGTTAATTATTGATTTAAGGAGTTTAAATGATTAGTTTAAATTTAAAATGAATTTAGTCTCCTTATAATGGGGAAAATCGTGAAATAATAAAAACAAAATTAAAATTGATCATTCATTTACAAAACTGATCATTATTTTTTGTGGAGGTATGAATGGCCAGGGTTTCCCTTAGCTTTACAGGCTATGAAATGACTGAAACAATGTTAACTTTTGTCGCTAGGTGGTGCGAAATCCTGCTATGTACTAAAGCACTGTATAAAGAAAGTATGAACAATTCATTGTTGCAGGTAGCCATTTTGACTCCTATTTCATATCATGATTGGTCGTGTTTTGCAGCAAATTAAAACTTCAGAAGCGCATTTCTATGTAATGTTTGTCAAAAAGGAAGTGCTCTATCTGCAAGTTTGAATTTATTGCAAAACAAGAAACAATCATCATGAAAAACAGGAATGAAATAGGAGTCAAAATGGCTGTCAAAATAGGAGTCCATACTTTCTTTATACAGTGCTTTACTATGTACGACTAATTTTTGGTAACAATGGAGGAAGGGCAAATAGGCAGGCTTTATCTTATCTTTGTAGGCTATGATCAAACTTAAATTTTAAATTCCAACAATTGCAAAACGGTCAACCGTATAACAATTGCAGTAAAAAAAGGTACAATTATGCCTGTTGTCATGTTAGCAAAATTATTATATTAATTGTTTAATTTCATTGAAAAGGATATCTGTTTATTGAGCGATTTGATTATTCAACTTTTTTTACTTGTTTTATGCAACGTTAATATGGAAGATAGATAAATATAATTAAAAATGCGTTATAAAATCAAATGAGTGACTCTTAGTGTTCAATTTTTACTTTTTTTCTTAGGTAACGAATCGTCTGAAAATAGAAATACAGTGCACATAGATCGAAATTTTTTATTTTAAAATATTATTTCAAATTTTTAATTTCATTTATATTTTAAAATCTCTTCTTTATTTAAAAACATAAAATATTTTCTTCCTGATATAAATATATTATTTTATTTCTGCTAAAAGTTGCGTGAGAAAAGATCACGCATATGTTCAAGGTCTTATAATAGTGAATATATCGATTGCTAATTTACCTGCTTATTATTTTGCTAGCACATCCTTCCTTGAAGTAAATGTTTTTTTAAGTTTGTTTTCTTTTTCCATAACAGTTTTTAATAACAAAATTGATTACGTATTCTTTAATAATTTTTACATTTATAATAATATCTAATGATTATCTAAAAAATGTAATAAATCTTTAAAATTTATACTATGAGGCAAATCAGCAATATAAAACTGATTATTCATTCATAAATAATTAGCAAAATTTTTTCAATGTATTTCATTCGAATATAATGATTGGCATTGATTAAGATTCATGATTGATGTGGGAATGAAAAGAGATGGATGACATTTCGTTTCAAAATGACATCACTTTTAAATGATTATATTTGCAACATGAGCAGGAAAGTGGAAATATAATTCATTCGCTCTACTGTGGTATTAATCTAATAACAAATCATTCAGAAACATTTTTGAAAAGCTTACAAGAAACACACCTTTATGCATAATTATTTTATTAAAGCTTTTGAAGTGTCCTGAAATTCTTCATGTATGGGATAAATATGAAAAGGGGGGTAAACTTAAGGCAAATTTATAATACTCTATGTAAATGATTTTCAAAAATTAAACAATTTATATTAAGTAAAACAGTCAGGAAAATAGGCTCATGCTATAACGGTGTTGCTCAATTGGTTCTCCCCGGACGTTTAGTGAAAGGGCATCCGCTTAGACCACTATTCACGTGCCACCAATATACGAAATAAAGATTTAGTGAAGCTACTAAATACATCCTTATGCAAATATATATTTTGTCATTCAGTGACAATTCCGTCTGTAGTATCAAACGACGGCGGTTAAATTGCATCTTTCCACAAAACTGCAAAGATGTCGCTCCTTAAATGGAACATAATGCTACTTTTCTTCGTCTCAGTGAGTAAATCACATTACATTTATGTTGCTTATATTTAAAGAATTAAAAAAATAAATGAAATCTATTCTTTAAGAATTAGTTTTGTTTTTAACCTTTTCTGATATAACTAATTTTTTTCTTATTTCGTTAAGCACTCAAAAGGAAATAATTCAGGGAATTCTAAAGGTGAGTGAAGATTTTGTTCGACTGTATTTTTTTAATTATCTTGCCTAAAATATTATTTTCTTATAATATTGAGTAATTAAATAGAAACCCATAATCCAATCACAACTAACATTTTTACTTAACGAAAATAATGCCCATTAATGTTTAATCTTATATTAAACATGATGATAAAACTTTTGGAATGGGATGAATTACAAAGCACAAGTTAGTATGTAAATTACAGTAATTATGAAAAAGGTTATTGTCGTCATGCTCGCATTTTGACGAAAAAGAAATTTAGAGTTAATTTATTACAACAAAGAAATGTGACAGATCATAAAAATTAATAAATCAGAAGCAATGTATCGTCTATTTAACCATTGTCAGATATGTTTTGATAGATTGGTTTATTTGGTATTAATGTCCTTTTCAACTGCCATGGTCATTTAAGGACGGCGTTATACGGGGCCGCAAATTTTGCCTCGTAAGGATTTACTTCCCTTCCGAAAGAAATGCGTGATCTCGGGATTTTCCCCCTGAAAAAATTCTCGTTGTCCTCGAAAGAAGTGCGTCCTCGGGCATCAGAGGCGATTAAGCAACGACTGAGCCACCGAGGTCGATCAACTATTGACAATCAGTTACTATTGACAATCAACACTAATATAAACTATTACATTTCAAGAAATAAAAAGGTCCGGAAATACCAAAACGGTAGAGTTTAATGTAGCCAACATGTTTCGAAATAATTTCATCATCTAGGCATAAGGACATCTACAAGATAGGAAAGCAAGAGCCTCCGAATTTTTGGTCTACGTCTGCCAATCAGACTAAGGAAAGGCAAGGCGAAGGAGCCGAATTACAGTAACATAATAGAAATATAATAAAGGAATATAAGAACACCTTTGCTGTTGTTCGATCCCAAAACCTATGTTGCCTTTATACAGGGTGTACGTAAATGGACGACGTTTCACAAATTTAAGGATATGTAGAGGATGAATCCCTGAGCAAAAAAGTCTAGGCGCGTTTTTCGTTCTGTGCCTTCGTTAAAAACTTATAGCGCTTTAAAGTTCGGTATCGGTAAGGAATATCGGTATCGGCCAGGGTGATTCTAAAAGGTCGTGCCCAAATGAAAAGTCAGGAAGAGGGTGAAATTCTGAGCAAAAAAGTCTAGTCGCGTTTTTTGATCTTAGGCTCCGTTAAAAAGTTATAGCGTTAAGTTAAAAATTGCTCAGTGTCTGTACCACGATAGATTTCCGGAAGTGACGTCGGAAACTTTAAAGCCTCAGATCGAAAAATGCCACAGGACTTTTTTGCTCAGAATTTCACCCTCTACCTGCCTTTTCATTTGGGCACGACCTTTTAGAATCACCCTGGCCGATACCGATACCGATATTCCTTACCGATACCGAACATTAAAGCGCTATAACTTTTTAACGGAGCCACGGATCGAAAAATGCGACTAGACTTTTTTTGCTCAGAGTTTCATCCTCTACATATCCTTAAATTTGTGAAACGTCGTCCATTTACACCCTGTATACACGGGCCCAGAGATTACACTGTATCGAACATTTGCAACGTGCTTTGAAGTGCAGAATGAATCCACCATACAATAATGATTTTACTATGTCTGGTGTCTACAGGCTTAACTGTCCTACCTGTGACTGCTTTAACATAGGTTGTACGAAGAGATCATTCAAAGAGAGGTTCATCGAACATAGGAGATCGTGGCTGAGCAATGATGGAAAATCGGCTTTTGCTGACGACCTCATTAATCATAAACACCAGTTTGGAACCATCGATGAAGTGATGTCAATAGTCGAGGTACAATCAGATCATTGATAATCAGTAGACTCATGAAAGACTACCAGGATAAGATATAAAACAACCAGACCAGCTCCGAGAAAAACCCTGTCCTGGACGCTGTCAACATTTTAAATCAACGTTACAAAAGGAACCTTTACGCATCCAATCAAGATTGACTTCTTATTCCTCTGTTTTTTGTTTTTTGCTCTTGTTTTTCTTATTATCCACTTATATTAAATGTTGTTCCTTTATTACAATCTTATTTTATTACTTGCTGTAATTTGGCTTCTTCGTCTGCCAATCATTCTTCTATCTTGTCTTTCCTTACTGTGATTGGTGCAGTGGACCATAAATTCGGCGGTTCTTGCGTAACTTGAAAACGAATTAACTTTTTCAAATTCTGTTTTCAGAAATATGACCATTAAAGACTTAGCTCGGCCGTATCAACTTTTCAGAATTTTTCGTGGACACTTTCAAGTCGAATTCACGTGCTAAAATAGTGAGTGTAAAAAAATACCAAGATAATGGCATGTGATATAACAATCGATTTGTCAAGAAGAAATATATTGTTACTTTCTCATCATCTTTTAAGCATTATTGAAATCGGTGCGCGCACGTGATATAGCATTATCGACGCACGATTGTTCAAGTGCTCATAATCTATATTATTAATTAGCGGAAGAATGGAACTACTTATTAGGAGCTTTAGCATAAAAGTGACTTATAAGAATGCGCCCTTGGTCTGTACATTTATCTGGCCGTCCGTCCGCCGTTTGTACAATAACTTGAAAACGGATTAACTTCTTCAAATTCTGTTTTCAGAAATATGACCATCAAATCTTAGCTCGGCCGTATCAACTTTTCAGAAGTTTTCGTGGACCCTTCAAGTCGAATTCACGTGTTAAAACAGTGAGTGTAATGAATACCAAGATAACGGCATGTCATATAACAATCGAACAATCGATTTGTCAAGAAGGAATACATTGTTACTTTCTGTTCATCTTTTAAGCATTACTGACATTGGCGCGCGCACGTGAAATCGCTTTGCCGACGCACGATTGCTCAAGTGTTCATAGTCTAAATTAAGTAGCGGAAGAATGGAGCAACTTAATGTTTTTATAATGTCAGTCCTTCATAATTTCTACATTTTTTGAGGTAGATTGTTGAAATTAGGAATGTACAATACTCATTTCCAAAAAAGTTGGGACAGTGCAAAATATATAGAAAAAACAAAAAGGGATGATGTAACAAAACTTTCTCGCGAATACAAAATAGCAGATACGTTTTTGAAATGCCATAAATATACTGTGTGCACCAAAACATTTTATATCGTGGCCGGGACGTTCATTTTGAATGGGGGTGTTGCAACACGTTCCAAAATAGTAGGGACATACGTTGTAGAAAGCGCCGTTAGTAGTGGAACCTTCCGAATTGTTCGGGAATAATCTAGAATGATGACGTCGTACTACATTCCGTATAAATAACAGTTGCCATCCGTCGTTCAGGTAACTTATTCGGAACGTTGGGTCGAGGCAAGCCAGTTAGCGAAGATCTTCGTGTTCGAATCATTCAAGAATTCACAAACAACGTTTCTCAGCGTGCAATAGCTGTCATCATCTACAGTACATAATATTATCAAGCGCTACCGAGATAGTGGTGAGATCACAGTTCGGAAAGGCCAAGGTAGAAACCTATTCTGAATGCTCGAGGTCTTCGGATCCTCCGACGTCACTGCGTCACGCATAGGAATGCTGCGATTACGGACATAGCCACGTGGGCCCGCGATTTCTTCGGAAAGCCATTATCGTTGAATACTGTACGCCGGTGCATCCACAAATGCAAACTTAAGTTATACTGTGCACAACGGAAGCCATACATCAACAAACGACAGCAACGTCGCCGTCTGATATGGGCTCGAGCCCATCGCAATTGGTCCCAAGCACGCTGGAAGAACATATTGTGGTCCGATGAATCAACCTTTACGATTGTTTACGGAAATAATGGACGCCGTACACTCCGGACCAAAGACGAAAAGGATATTCCCGCGTGCTACAGGCATTCGGTACAGAAACCACCGTCTGTCATGGTCTGGGGCTGTATTAGTGGCCATGGAATGGGAGACTTGCACATCTGCAATAGCACCGTCAATGCTGAAGCGTATATACAGATCCTGGAACAAGCTATGGTGCCATCTAAGAGGTGCCTGTTTGGACGACGTCAGTGTATATTTCAATAAGACAACGCCAGACCGCATGCAGCGCGCATAACTTCTGCATGGCTACGTCGGCAGCGCATTCGTATGTTGGATTGGCCCCCTTGCAGCCCGGATCTGTCGCCTATAGAAAACGTTTGGCGTATTATTAAACGAAAACTACGACAGCGCCGACCCCGGACAGTTGAACAGCTGAAAACCTATATCCAACAGGAATGGGACAGAATTCCGGTTACGGTGTTAGAAAGGTTGGTGTCATCGATGCCCAGAAGATTACAGTGTGTCATCAAGAGGAGAGGTGACGCCACACCGTGGTAAACGCCGTGCTGTCCCAACTTTTTTGGGAGTGTGTTGCACGTGCCAAACAGGAAAACCACCTGTATCTTTCTTTAAGCATATAAGATATGTGATCCCATGCCTAATTTATCGTTTATGTATTGTAATGCGTTGAAATAAACGGCAATACAATAATCCAAACAAATGTGTTGGAGTTCTTCTTATATGTTGCACTGTCCCAACTTTTTTAGAAATGAGTATTGTAGCTTCCTATGGGCATGGCCATCGGCACTATTTAATTTGGTTTTGATTGGTAGACTGGGGTCGGAATTACGGGGGTGGGATTCAGAGAGGACAACATATCTATTTAGTATGTAAAGGCGTGAAATTCAGTATCCAGATTCCTCTAGACAAGATCTACATTAAATAATAACATTATAAACTGGAGATGCTCTCCAAGCATAGGTAATGATTTTTCAATTGAAAACTCAAGATCTACATTGCTATGAAGTTTAGACTCATTTGTTCTATTGGTGTCGGATTTACAGGGGTGGCAGTCACTTGGTCTTTAGAACTGCAGCAACATATGGCAAGTAATATATGTTCGGAAATGATGAGAAAGGAAAGAAAATACTTGCTTTTTTTACATTTTCTACATACAGGTACTACGTTCGAGAAAATTAATTTTTTGATTAAAAAACTTGGGGAGAGGTAAAAAGTGCGGATGAAGAGGTAAAAATAGATGACTACAGGATCTGTTACTTGCCTTACCCTACTCGGGAAGGGGGTTAATTTCTTTTAAATAAATGTATAAATGTATTTCTGCTTCACTGCTAAAGCTCCTCCTTGGAATGTTTACAAGATTTTATTGATTTTATAATATCCATCCGTCCCCTTCATAATTTTTACATTTTTTGTGGTAGATGATTAAAATTCGCAATTTAGCATACTAAGGGCATACCCACCTTCACTACTTACAAGAGAACCCCACATAGCCTTTCCGTGCACTTTTTTTGCGCGCAAACACCCTGTGGAAGCGATTGCGTTGCGCGGCAGCACTGCGCTACGGAAGTGAGCACAGTTCAAAAAAATGTGGGTAACACGGAAAGCAAAATCATTAGCGGCGGTTGCCAAAGAATTGCAGTTAGAGCACTGTTCTTAAGCATGTTTTTGCTGCAAAAATATTCGTCTTGAAATAATTTATTAGATGAAGTAAGCATCCATGAATACTATTTTTGTTTAAAATTATAAAGTACCGCGATACATTCCCCCTCACCAACGCAACGAATTACTCGACGTTGCACACGAAGCCAGCCTCGTGTTTGATTACCGAATTACTTAATAAAATGTAATAATAAATTTAAAAATGATTATTATTACTCTACACATTTTTTACAGGAAAGCAGTTAGCTAATTGTAATAATCTATTTTTAAAAACTAAGTTTGTTTAGAAATTTGAGAAGCCATTCAATTATCGTCTGCTGATGTATTCTTCCATTGATTTTAAGTGAAGTGGATTCGTGCTTTTTGCTGAATAGTGGAAGAAATAAATTCCGTTAAGCGCATTAATACACAGCCCGCTTTAACAACGAGTATGGCTATGTGTGCTCAATTTTTTTTTCGTTTTCGCGGTTTATTTTGAAAGAAACAAAATTTCGCACTTTCTTATTTTTTCTAAGCATCTATAGTAGCTTCAGATGAGTAATATATTTCAATTTGGTGTGACATACATGTTCGAGGGATTCCCTTGTTAGTTGTGTTTTGATTGGCAGTACACAGGGGTCAGAATTACGGGGGGAGATTCAGAGAGGACAAAAGCTCTACGTGCTACATAGGTACGTTAAGGAGTGAAATTCAGTATATTACTATGTAGTTTTAGGCCTAATTGTTCCACTGGGGTCAGAATTGTGAAGGTGGCAGGCACTTGGTCATTAGAATTATGACAACACATTGCATGTGATATGTCATTCCAACGGAAATTACGAGAAAGGAAAAAAGATACGACCTTTTTTACATTTTCTACACACTACATTCGAGAATATCACTTTTTTGATTAAAAACTTGGGGAAGGGAAAAATGTACAGATAAAGCAGTAAAAATAGATGACCGCAGGGTCTTCTACGTGCCTTATGGTACCCGGGGGAGTAATTTCTTGCTAATAAATATATAAGTGTATTTCTGCTTCACTGCTAAAGCTCCTCCTTGGAATGTGTACAAGATTTTATTATATTTTAAATTGTTTTGTTGCATGGTATTTAATTTCAGATCTTGGTAAGTACACATTCCTTGAGCCAAATTTAAAAATAGCTCATTTTCTTATTTCATAATAGGAGCAGCATACCCTTAGAATATGTGACAACTAATAAAAAGGTCATTCACACTTTATGGAAACGATTTTATTTTTTGAATTTTAGTCTGACAATCCACATTTATTTTGATTGTCTTCTTTTTTGTATTTTACACTTATCCAGTATTTTTTTCTTATTTGTTTTTTCAACAACCCCGTTTTGGGCTAGTGTGCCTGGTGGGTTACTCCCTGTTTTGTCATATTATTATTATTATTGTAATTATTGTTTGGGGAAGCCAAACTCGGATCAAGTCCGGAAGCCAATCCCAGAGGCGGACCCAAAAGAGGGCCAAGCCCAAGGGACTCAAATGCAAGGGAGGGAAAGTTACGCACTCGTGGGAGTATTGTTGTTTGGGTGTAAGAATTTCCTTACTATGTGACAGGTGTTTAGTATTGTGGCTTTCTGTAAGGTTTTGTATGAGTGTGGGTTTAAATTTAGTGTTGACAGACTTTTGTGTAGCGAGTGTGGAACAACCCCAGTAGCAGAAAGAAAGATAGGAACAATGTGTACTCTGTTAACTCCCCAAAAACGTTTTATTTCGTGTGCAAGATCCGTATATTTAGTGATTTTGTCAATGTATGTCTTTTGTAAATTGTGTGTTGGGGATGGAGATATCAATTATGTAAGTTACTTTGTTTTGCTTATCTATTAGTGCAATGTCTGGTTTGTTATGAGGGATAGTTTTGTCAGTGATTATAGCTCTGTCAATATATAGTTTATGTGTGGTGTTCTCTAAGACAGTGTCGGGGATATATTTATAGTATGGAGTGTGAATGTCCCTTAGCTTGTGTATCTTAGCTAAATATTGATATATGATGGCTACCTGGTTATGGCTGTGTAAATAATCTGTCTGCATGAGTATTTTGCAACTAGATATGACGTGTTGGATGGTTTCCTCTGCGATATGGCATTTCCTGCAAGACCCATCAGTGGAATCTTTGATAATATGTTTTCTGTAGCTTTTAGTGTTAATAATCTGGTCTTGTATGGCGATCATGGTTCCTTCAGTTTCCTCAAAGAGACTCCCTTCACTCAACCAAAAGTTCGACGCTTTTTTGTGAGTGAAGGGAGTTTCTTCAGAAGTGGTTGAGGTCAGAAGGATGTCTACCGTGGAGTTTCTTTCCGAGCCATGATTGAAGTTTAGTGCATGTTGTAGGAATGTTATGGATGTTCCGCACGCTGTTCAGATTCAAAGGTGAGTATTTTGTATCAGCCATGCAGACTGCTTTGTGTAATTTTGATGTGTATTGTTTAGAGTAATAGAATTCTCTGAGTGACTGAACCTGTTTCTGGTGTAGATCTGCAAGTATTATGTCAATAAGACGTCTGCCTCCCTCTGAACGAGGCAGGGTGAGTCTTTCAATAGCTGCGTGTGGATGGTGCCTACTGCGCTTTGTAAGCAGTTTACGTTGTTTCCTTTCAAGTCCCTCAAGATCTCTGTGTGTTCACTCTATGACTCCAAACGAGTAGGAGAGTATTGGCGTGGCATAAATATTGATGGCCTTGATTAAATTTCTGGAATTTAAATGCGTTTTAAGTATTGTCTCTAGCCTATGAAGATATTGTTTAGTCAGTGTATTCTTTATGTGTTTGTGCTCCAGAAGGTTGGCTTGCTTAAATCCGAGATATTTGTAAAATTCGTCATTTTCCGTAGCAGAAATGTGATCTGGTTCATCTAATGGGGCTTCACTGAGTACTCCATTTTCAATGTGAGTGGTTTTGCATTTGTCCAGCCCAAATTACATGTGTATGTCTTTTGAAAAAGTTTGTGTAATGTCAAGTAATTGGTGCAATTGTGTTTGTGTGGACGCGTAGATTTTCATGTCATCCATGTAGAGTAAGTGTGAAAGCGTATAGTGGCAGCTTTTATTGTGCTTAATTGTGTAGCCGTAAGTTGTGCTGTTCAGTCGGTTTGAAAGTGCATTTAGTGCAAGACAAAACCAGAGTGGGCTCAGTGAGTCACCCTGGAAGATGCGCCGGTTTATCTGTATTTTGTCAGTCGTGATGGCTTCACTGTTGAGTGTGAAATGTGGTGTAGTTCTCCAATGCAGCATTGTACTTTCTAAAAATGTGATAAGTGTAGGGTTTATTTTATAAAATCGTAGTGTATATAAAAGCCATTTGTGTGGGACACTATCAAAGGCCTTTTTGTAATCAATCTAGGCTGCATGGACGTGTCGATGTTTATTGTGAGCTTGCCTTAGGACCACACTGTCTATAAGGAGTTGCTCCTTACAACCGATGTGATTTCTACGGCATCCCTTTTGTTGCTCAATGAGAATGTTTTTTGTGTGTATGTGTGTATAAATTTTGTTTGCGATACAGGCAGTAATTATTTTGTAAAGTGTAGGCAGACATGTAATAGATCTATATGGTGTGGTATCTGTGGTGTTATGTGACTTTGGTACCATGTATGTTATTCCTTGTGTGAGGAAATGTGGCACTGTATGTGGTGTTTGCAAAGTGTTGGAGATCTGTTTTGAAAGGATCAGATGCAAACAGGTGAAGTGCTTATACCAGAAGTTCTGAATCCTGTCTACACCTGGAGCCTTCCAATTGTGAGTACGTTTAATGACTTGTGAGAGTTCATCTGGTGTTAAGCCAGTATAAGGCATGTTTGGTAGTGTGGATGCTAATTGCTCCTCTTCCCTGGTCCAGCTAGCTTCCCTATTATGTTCAACTGAGACAGATCGAAGAGACGACCAATAATGTTGGAGTGCTGTTTGTGTTGGTATTTTGTTTGTGTGTATAATCTTTGTTTAACTGCTTATAGAAGGTCTTCTCATTGTTTGTGAATAACTGGTTCTGCTGTTTGCGCTGAGTGCATGTTTTATATCTCTTCAGGCGTTGTGTTTTTGCAGCTAACTTTTGTTTTAATGTGTCCATATATGTTGTAATGTGTTGGTTGTGCTGCTCATGTCTGGTGTGTGTTTTAATTCTCTTAAATCACAGTCTGAGGCGTTTATTCTGCTTTGATGAAGTGTTCCTTTTAGTGTGTTTTTAGTGTACTGTGTAGGTCTACATAACTGCTTGCGGATTTCGTTCTTCTCAGAATCAATCCGCTTTTTCCATTTAGGTTTTTGTTGGGTGTATAATTTTTGTGTGTGTTTATGGATTGATATCCTACCCAGTGTAAATATAACTGTAAGAGCCCCAGTATAAAGAAGTAGGTGTGTGTATTCTAAAGATAGATTTTTTTCAATGTACTGTGGTAAGATATTTGTGTTCAGGTAAGATAAAATTCCTCCTGTTTTGCTGTTATTTTAGGTATACCTGGTCTTTGTGTGGGATCGGTTCCCGTGTAAACTGTAAAGTATATTTGTAGGGTGTCATTTAATGTTTCATTAAATTTGGTATTCATGTTGTGTTGTGGATGAATATCATAGTGAAGTTCATTGTTGAGTGTGTGTTCTAAAGCTCATTAGTGATGTCAGTGTTAATGTTTGAATCTGCGTGTTGAGTGTCGGTTTGTGTAGATGGCTCGTGTTCTTGTAGCAGTTGTGCAACTTCTTGCTTTATTTTCTGTAGCGTGAGTAAGGGTATTAAATTGTTCATAACAATTGTGCGACGCTGATCTGCAATGCGTTGTTCAGTAACTTTGATGTGAGGATATGTCTCTTTGAAAGTGTTATGTAAGTGTCGTCTGTAAGCTGTAGTGTCAGTTTCCAATTTAGTGAGTGCGTAGTAGGCTCGCATGATCAAATGGTTTAAGTCATTGGTCTATTTCATGCGTTGGCGTGGCTTGCCTGCCTTAGTGATCGAGGGCAAAGAAGCTCTTGAACACTAGGGACAGGTTGTGGCATTGCAGTAGCCGAACAGGGGTTGGTGCTGCTTTTGCCACCAGTGGCCCTTGGAGATTGTGGCATATTTTTCGTACGTGAGCCTCTGCCTAACCCACGAGCGCGGATCTTGGTAAACCGGGTGACGTCCGAGCCGGTATCAGATAACGCACTAGCATTAATCATAGTGATCACCAATAAATGGGTGGTCCTGTTAGCCATCTCCATCATCAGCAGGCCCTTGGCAGATGTAATCAGCTCATCAGCCCTACTGGGTCATCTGGACCCTCAAGATTAATCTAAGGGTAGAGTAGTTCAGACCTGTTAACCAGGCAATCTCCCTAAGATGTTGCCCCCCCTCGCAGGACATGGACGTAGGACAACACGAGGGTTATTATTATTATTATTATTATTATTATTATTAAGACTACTATTAAGACTGTCAACCAGATGCGTGATCTTGGAGTCATTCTTGACGACAAGCTCACTTTTAATCCGCAGATAAACCATGTACGTACTAAAGCTCTGCATTGTGCAAGGGCACTTATGCATCATGGACATACTTTTTCTACTCCTCAAACTTTTCTGTTACTTTATAAAAGTATTATACTCCCGCAGCTTATGTATTGTAGTGAGGTCTGGAATGGTTGGGCCCAGGAGCAAGGTATAGTTCTCGATAGAGTGTAATCTATCTTCCGCCAGTATCTAAAGCGAAAGTTTCCTAATTACGACAACCACCTTAAACCACTACGTGACATCCGATTACAAAAAAGATATGACTTTTCTACGGAAGATCATCAAAGGATCCATTAACACAGACTTTGTACAAGGTCTCCATTTCTATGCTCCTGTTCGCCAAAATAGGTAATCTTTTACTCTTTTCAAACCACCACTTTCAAAATGCCTATGCTCAATGGTCAACGATCTACAGGATCCAATATGAATACAATCTGTACTATTCCGATTTTGATATTTTTTAATTACTTAATTACTTCCTTTTTTAATGTTTAGATCTTAATTTTTATTCTAATTTTATTTTGTAATTCTTCATTTGTAATTCCTTTTCAATATTTGGCATTTATGTTTCCATTTCTTTTAATTATTGTATTTAGTCATATTTTATCTTACATCCTTTTTAATTTATTTTATTCTGCTATGCCGTCTGTATTTTCTTCATAAGACTGTATAGTTGCCCACGTTTTACAATTTTTATTATTATTTATTATACTTTAAATAATTTGTAATTAATTTTACATTTTATTTTGAGTCACATTTTACTTTGTTTTGTTTGTTAGTGTTACTTATGTGGTTATTACCCTCTGGGCAATTTGCTAGATTTGTTAATCTTTTGTTTTGTTTACCTCTTTCTGTTCTGTCTTGGCACATTGGTGCTGTTTGAACGGCAATAAACTTGAATTGAATTGAATTGAATTATTTTATTAATAATAATAATAATAATAATAATAATAATAATAATAATAATTTATTTTATTCTGCTATGCC